>LKNJ01001462.1:0-82733 GCA_002120245.1 Maccullochella peelii
CCCCACTGTAGAAACCAGGCGTGAGAGGTCAAAAACATTATAACGCGTTTCTGCCGGGACTCTATGAAGCGTCCCAGATGCTGTGTCGGTTGTCTTACACTATAAAGACGAGACAAAACAAGCGATTGTTGAACCTGACGCTCATTTTGGTTCCTGACACCCCACATATGTCAGGTCTGTAGTCTGATCACAGTAAAATGGAAAGTAACTCTGTTCTGACTGAGGAGGTGAACATCATTCCTCAACATGAACTGCACTCACGTAATAATGTTACTCAATTGTAGAGGGAGGTGGTCAGACAGTTGGTTGCTTTTCGTCGTGTTACCCCGGGCATCCCCTGGTTAAATTGGAGGGGTTTGACAGGAGAGATGTGGGGCAGACTCTCCACACTGGTGCCCATTGTGCAGCTGTCCCAAATAGCCCTGTTCTATTTCTGTCTGCCCTTCTTTTTCATCTCTTGCTCTCACCCTCTTTCCCTCCACTCAGTTTATTTGTTGCTCTCTTCCCTTTCTTCAATTAATGAGTTCATTGATTTTATTTGTTGATTTGAGTCCCCCTCTGTCCCCCCGGCCCCCTTTTTATGCTCTGCTCTCCTTCCTTGACAGCACACAGAAAGAAATCTGGGTCATGGCGTCCAAAACCTCACGAGGCAGAAATGCTGAATGAGAATACTGATAGGGCAAGGAAGAGGAAAAGAAAGATGGATGCAGAGGGCCAAACCGGACAGGCAGCATGTGTCTTTCTCCACAGGAGACACACGTCGACTCACCACTTTGTTCCCACATTCTGTGAAGTTTTTAAGTGCACAGAAGAAACCAAATAAAAGACAGGAAATAAAAAGAAAAGGAGAAAGAATGAGGCTGAAACTGAAGATGGAAAAAAACATAGTTGAAACGTGAACCAGAGGTACGTCAGGTCTAATAAAACACTGTGGAGAGAGGCAGGAAACGGCACAAAGGAACACACAAAAACACCATTGCACAAAACTCACACAGCACGCTAACATGTAAATTGTGTAATCTTAAAGGGAAATTACAGTTTATTGCAACTATGGTCTTATTTTCATAGTTCTGTCCAGTCATTTCTACCATTCTATCATTTCTCAACTGTGTGCAAACCTTGACTGTCTGACAGCTTGTTTTTTTTGCCCTGGCTGACGTCTTTTTAGCGATGTCTTCGTGTCCCCTCAGAAGTGAACTTAGTGGAGTACAATCTTTTTATTGTCCTCAATAAGAACGATGGTAAGACACGACCACAGACTGTATATAAAGATGGACGATGCGTCTCCGCTTCCTCTCACTGTACAAAAATGAAGCCAAAATATCCCAGATAAGGGAGCTGCCATCTTGTGCTGGTGACGTCATTTGGAGCCAGAGTCTGCGCAGTAGTGATCGTAAAAAGGTCCTGCCCATACACCCGCCAATCACGGTCATCAATTATAGCATTAAATAACTAATTAAAACCAAACTTATCAGAAAAATGAACAAACATCAGCGTGATAAGAACTACCTAAAATGACAGAAACCATCTTTGGAAAAAATGTATTTGATGTGTAACTTTGGTTTTTCAGTTTGTTCCATGTCCCATTCACTAACATGCAGGGGCGCGGGTTTTATGACCTATACTGCAGCCAGCCACCAGGGGGCGATTATGATGTTTTAGCTTCACTTTTGGGGAGCTGTCATGTCGTCTATCTTTATTTACAGTCTATGGATACGACCTACCATCCTAGTGAAGGTGTCACGAACCTTTATAGCTGCATTATTGGGTTTTTTTGGCCACTTGGGGGCAGCGGAACAAGCTGAAAACACAAAACTGACATACCACATGAAGCACATCCAGCAGACATGGAGCAACACTAGCACTGATTTGAAGTTGTGTTTGTGTCCACCTGACGTCCAGTATGAAGTCTAATATTCAGTAGTGGACCGGGGGTTTATCAACTAGAAACTTGACGTGGTCAGAGTGAACCCAAACAGCTAAGTTGTGTGTCATAAAACCGAAAACACTGAGTTGAAAGACGCTAAAATGCTCCGTAGAGCTGAGTTGGTGATAATTCTCTGTGGGTTCGTCACTACGGGCAACACCTTCCTCATCACACATAGTCATTTGATCCGTTATTAATATGAAAGTATTGATTAGAGCAGCTTTAAGGAGGCAAAATGTATGTTATACATGTTTGCTTGCGCAGCTGTTCGCACACTGAATCAGCAAAAGTGAGTCATCGCATTTAATTAGTGATGCAATGGCATGAGAGCCAACACACACACACACACACACACACACACTCACATAATCCTTCCCTCATTAGGTGTATTGTGGGGATGCTGATGTAATGCAAGTTAATCTGTTGGCCTCTGGTTGGCTTGGTGGCCCAGCAGGAGCTCTTTGTGTGGGACATTACCGCGGCCCCGCCCCCTGGAGACAGGTTCATTAAGACTGACGCTGATACCCAAATACCCAGGCCTTTTGTTTGTGTGTGTGTGTGTGCGTGTGTGTGTGTGTGTGTGTGTGAAACAGTGTGTTTCAGTCAGTTATACTAGAGACAATGCAATGAAGAGGCCGGCCATAAAGGCACTGCTTTCTTAGCATGTGCCTGAGAGCACGTAGGCCAGAAATCTTGATTGGCGTGCAAGTGTATGTGTCTGTGTGTGTGTGTGTGTGTGTGTGTGTGTGTGTGTGTGTGTAATCCATAAAACTGTGAACGTGTGCCACACTCACAAACTATGTCATGCGTCAGTGTATTAGAGCCATATTTCTGTGGTGCGTTCATGTTTCGCTGTTGTTGGAAGTGTCAAACGGGAAAATATGGACAGGAGGGTCAGTGATATGTCAGTTGAGAAACCGTTAAATAACCACGCAGGGATGTCTTTTTGGCTAAATATCTGACAAATTTGGGTACTTCACCACATTGACACAAAAATCCTGCAGATCCAGTATCGCCATATTGCAGTCTGAGAGCTACTCGGATATAAAGTGTACAGGAAAACTCAAATTTCTATCATTTCACAGCATATTTTGTCACATGATCCGACCTAGTTTTAGAGTAATACAACCAGGGATTTTGAAGAAATACGTACTTCTGTTAAAAAAAGTATAGACTTAAAAATGGTACGGTTGAAATGAAAAGGTGGTTTATCCCCATAAAATTCAGTTTTTGCCTTCTTTCTTCCTTAAGTAATGTACCTTTAAGGTTGGAAAAAGCATCTTATTCCACTATGTGTGAAAGTATAATATACAGTATTGTAATATTCACACAATGAAATATTCGAATGGGAATATTCTAGGTGAATTGTGTATAATTTCGTGCACATTTCATATTTCATATTTAAGCATTTTCTGAATATACTTAAATAAATAGCAATTCATTTTTAAGCTGGTCCTTTTGGAGTCTTTTGGTGTAACATTAAGCCTCTTTGTCATTTTTGAGAGTTTTGAAAAGCCTTTAAAAAGCTTTTAAACTTAAAAAATAAAGAAGCAGCTGAGCAAACTTTCTACTTCATATATAGATTATCTTCACTGTAGTGTATGCAGTATATTTACATCACTTAAAGCAACATTATGCAAACTAGCGAGTCGACGACTTTGCTAACAGCCAAACATCAAGCAAGTGCAACAACACCAGACAGAGCAAGCCAGCTAATATTACTCTCTAGTCCAACAGCATGAAGGCCGGCTCGGCGTCTGTCCTGCAGCCTTTTGTTTCACGACGCTCTCGCCAACGACTAAAAGCCAGTCTGAGATTTACTCTCATCCGGCCTCTTGCTCGGTCACTCTCTCTTTTTCTCTTCTTAGCTTCTTCCGTCAACATCCTCTTCGGCCTCTTGGCACCTGCCATGATGTCCGTACTGAGGATATCGAGCTAGACCCATATGTGACGTAGTGCTGCAAAGCGTTACGCACTTCTCGCAGGAGACCAAACTCGCTCAACCTGAGTTACATAGTGCCAGAACAGACGTTCGGGGTGCAGTTCTTCCTATTACAAGTCAGTGTACCATCAAAATTATTTTGAAGCTGTTATTTTAAGGTAAAATAGTTGCATAATGTTGCTTTAACCCTAAGAGTGGTGGAAAAAGTACTTGAGGAAAACAGCAGTGTAAAAATACCCCAAGTAAAAATCCTGCATTCAAATTTTTATTTTAATAAAGTGAAACTGAAAAAATGAACTGATAAAACTATGAAATAGTAGTCGAGAAGGAGCACAAAGTAACATAAAATGGAAATATTCAAGTCAAGTACAAGTACCTCAAAACTCTACTTGAAAAGAAGTAACAGTATATCGTCATATCACTAAAAGCTAACATACTAACCGTAACAAAGCAGCATAACAAATAAAAAGACAATCTCTAAGTTCGTCGGCCTGGTCGCAGTCAGCCCTGCAGGCCACCAAATTAAAAATAGGAGAGGGATTATTTGTGGGCCGGTGTGGTTTTAGTGTGTGAGATGGAGTGTGTGTTTGCCCCCCTGTGCAGCCAGAGCAGCAGCAGCAGCAGCAGCACTTAGCATGGGCTTTAAATAGCTAACTCAAATAAAGTGAGAGGAGGCCGGGGATCAGAGGCTGAGAGGGACTCTGTGAGGGAGGCATTCCCGAACGGAAGCTGGCCTTTGGATTTCCAAACAGCATTCGGAGCGAGCAATGCCAGGAATGTGATGTCGTCCAGTAGCAGCAGCAGCAGACGGCGGCTGCTGCTGTGAAAACCACGGGGCCACCAGGTGCTGGTGGGCCGCCTGACAGGAAGTGCAGCAGGAAGCGCGAGCAGAGGTCCAGCTAGGGGACAAAATGGCGGCAGGTGACTAAGCAGAGAGAGGACAGTAGCCAAACTGGAGATTGCTGCTGGGAGCAGACTCTCTCTTAGGGCCTTCTGAGCAGAAGCAAAGCTTCTATCAACCCCAAAAATCTCTGAATCACTGAAAAGGGAAGACGACTCCCCCTCCGAAAGAGCCTCTTTCTCATCGACTAACTGCACTTTGCCTCCTTTTTTACACACTGTGTTAAATTTCCATTCTTTCTCATCCTTTTTACCTTTTGACGGCCTTCTTTGTGTGCAGGCTGTGGGAAAGTTTCCCGTAATGGTGAGGTCATCCACCACCACCACCACCACCACTTCCATCACCCCCACCCCCCACACAGACACACACACACACCATCACTACACACCCCCTCCACTCCTCATGCTGTCCCTCTTTCTCCACGCCAGGCAGGACTGTGATGTGTCCCCACGACTCTGTCCCACATCCAGTTCCTCAGCTCCCTCCACAGAGACCAGGAACCTGAATAGAGCCTCATTCAAAACTGGTATCTGCTGATCTGGCCTCTAAAAGTCTCAACCAACACACAGAGGCTGGAGACAGACAGATCAGCAGATCTATGAGGCACCTGGAGGCCTGTCAGGCATGTTAAACCAACTTTTCATGTCATGTGTACACCCTCAGATGCTCTCTTTCTCTTGGACACATTTTGACATTGCCAAGTTTATTTAAGAGGGTGGTTCTTCCTACATGTGTGGACCTGCTCAGCTCCATCTGCAACTGTTTCCTGGTATAAAACTAGTGTGACTATGAAAGCAAGGAGGAAAAGAAAAGCTGAAAATCAAACACGTTTTTGTTTTGTTTTTTACCTGGAAACTGGGTATTTGTCAACTACCTTCAAGTTCTGTGCGTTCTAGTGAGTGCTCAACTCATCTGTACTTGGATTCAATATGCAGTGTGAAATTCGGTGTCTGATTACTGCCATCTATTGGCAAAACTGTAAACTACAACTTTAGATTTTAAAGGGTCAGTTCACCCCATTATCATAAAACAACATATTCTTTTTCTAGACATGCAGATCCAGATCCAACAAAAAGACCAAAACCAACAATGAATTGATCTCCTAGCAAGTACTGAACACACACACACTGTACTTTATTTTCACTCAGTCCCACACACACTGTCCTGCTGCCCCAAATACTCACTGGAGCACCAAATGTGGATTAATCCACCGCTGAAAATAGTCCCAAACAAATGCAATATTTCTTCCTGTTCGAGTAATGTTTGATAAAAACTACAGTGAGCAGCTGTTTTAGGAAAATACTGAGCCTTTTTTAAAAAACTTAAAAAAAAAAGAAACTATATATTTGTGACCCGTTTTAAACATTTACATCCTCAGTAATGAAGTGACAACACTAACTTATCTGGAGATCTTGTGGAGAGTACGGGGATGGTTTGGTCACCACCAAAGTGTCATTGTTTTATCTGTTTGTTATAATCTATATTTTTTTTAAAATGAGGCAGACAAAACCGAAACGATCTGCATGGATAGATACACAGGAAGTGAGTGAGAAAATGTGTTTCTTTATGTGACTTGGGCACAACCAATACTTTAATAAGATGTCAGAACAAGAACTGATCAACATTAATTTACAAATGAGCAAAACAAGAGTACTTCGATGACTAGATGAAGCTGTGAACGGGAAAAAAATACTGAGATGAACTAAATTTATCACAGTTGCTTATTAGAGAAAATCAGAATGACTTTTTCATGGCACAATAACTGTACACATATATCTGTGTTACTGTAAAAGGAACATATTAACATCTATATTAGTGATACAACAAGTGTACACGGGCAGTTTCTGTACTGTAGTATCTTATCGCTATGTAAAATACAACATCATATTCTTCTTATGTGACATTAACTGTTTACATTCTGAGGTACACTGCCTATAATCCTGACGTACAGTATGTGTTAATATACAAAAATATATGACAAGTATATTTAGGAAAAAAACAAAGACTTTTACACATCTTTAAAAAGGGATAAATACTATAAACACACCATAATAAATCCATCTTAAGTACAAGGCAACCACATTACTTGCTTTGTCAGGTGACAATATGGTTGGTTTTGTAGAAATGGGCCTGTGGTTTGCACAAAAACAATATACTTAAAATATGTGTTTATGTGCAGAATATCTCATATTCTCCAGGTTAAATCACACGTAAATGTGTTATATTTGTCAGAAGGGACTGCCAGCAACAAGCAAAGTCAGTGTAATATGGTACATTTAGAGCAAGTTTGAAGATAAAGACAGGTCAGATAAAGTGTGACAAAATCAGATTTTCATGCTAGATCCTGCAGGGAAAAGTGTCTATGATTTTACACAAATATTATACTAATTTCCAAGGATGCATCTTAAAGTAGTCAAAGCCTCCCCCTGCTGTTGATGAGTTTATCTTTATGCTATATATATATAACAGTCTTGGCACCCTCTGGTGGCGGCATCCTGCAGTGCAGTCAGTACAAAATGCACGAGTTTCTTCTGCATGGATGGAGCAACACTAGGACCTGGTGCTGGAGTGTGTGGGTTCATAGTTTTTGGCTCATGGGAGGAGAAGTTGTTGGTGTTGGGGCTGGAAGTTGATCCACAGTCCAGGTTCTTCACTCGGCACTCTGAGTCTCTTTCTCCTTACTTTTTGTGTGACCCGATCATGACCTTTGAGACAAAGTTGACGATGGCGCTCGCCGGCTGCTCGGGGTCGTGTTCAGCAAACAGATGGCACATATTTTCAGTCTCACTCTGAGACTTCCTGGCTACAAATCCAAAGATCCTGGAAGAAGCGGACAAGAGACAGACAGGAGTATTTACGCAAGAGCAGGGAGACTTAACTACATTTTACACATTTCAAATTACAGAGAGCAGTGAGCAGGTGGAAGTTCAGTAATACTCCACCCAAAATCTGTCTTTTGAGTATCAAACACTCACTATTGTAGGCTTGAAGTGTCTCTGTAAAAAGGTTGTTTGGCAGAAAAGAAAACTCAAAAGCAAAATTCACTTCTCCACTGTCTATCCACATTCGTCGACGTACAGCTAAATGTTCTATACCCGGGGTTCTCAACCTTTTGTAGCTTAAGGCCCACTTCTGATTGTTAAAACATTTCTGAGGACCACCTTCCCAAATAAATGTGGAAAAAAACCCAACATAGCATCCCGGGTGCTTTGTGTTTAAGTGTCTCTGTCAAATGAGGCGCTAAAACCATCAAAGCTCCACAGATTTCACCACATTCACCATTCCAATCCAAATTTAATGTATTCAGGCTCATATTTCCTCCCCACACGCTTTGGAGCTTTTACTGGCGCAGCGTTGTTGGAGTAAATAAACTTTGATGGAGAGCAATGAAAGAGACGAGACATACAGTAAATAAAAGGGACTCACTTTGCAGTAGAACCACTGTCTCTTGTCCATCTGTTTGGGACAGAATAACATAATAAAGTTATCACCCTGTTATTGGCCATCAAATGTACACATTTATATATCACATATATACAATAATATTACATTAAACATGAATGTATAAATGACAGTCTCTCTTCTAAACTGATAATACCACAGTTAAGACAAAACTCTGGGTATGATATCATCGTGTAAACAACCGTTTCTCATGATTTTGGCGAAATATGGTCATAGCGCAACTAGGACTTATCAAATAATAATATACAGTGTTCCAATCTTAGTCAAATTCTGCAATCATCTCATATTGTATGTATGACACAAACACACACACACACACACACACACACACACACACACATTGACTGTGTAAAGTTCGACAAAACAGACAAATACAGGAAGTTCATTTTTGTTGTGTCATGCTTTTATTTTGGGAATCCCTCTCTCTATTTGAGGTCTGCTTCCGGGGGCGGTGTTTTCATGGAAGAGAGAGGGGTTTTTATTTTGTGAAGTTGGGCTTTTGTTTTGTATTTCTACAGTTTATTATGCATTTTATTTAGTCTATATTAGGCAATAGTCATTTGTATTTTGTATATGGAAATACTGGTAAGGTTAAATTGTAAATATATGTTTTAAAGGCATTGTGGGATTGCCTATGTGCCCTTCACTGGATAATGGTGCTGGTAGAGACCGTAGGTAGATACGCCAGGTGGGAAATCAGTGTGGACAGTCAACTGATACTGAACCTTAAAGAGATCAAGTTTGATAAAGACGCTCTAAGGAGAAGTGTTATATATCTTTGTTGTATCTTAGGAGAACCAACTTGATAGAAAGAATGTAACTTTATTTTCTTAATTTTATTTTTAATTATTATAATTAAATGTGGAAGAAGAAGAAGAAGAAGAAGAGTCAGGTTGGCTGCACCTGTGAAACTGCTTTTGTTGGTGTTCATTTCTCCATCACTTTCTCTTTACACCTCAGTCCCGCTGGCTTTTAATCCTGTTCGAAACCTTACATAACTCCTTACTCGACCTTTTGTGGTATTTTGCAGCTAAAAAAGCCCTCCAGCTGTCTGAAAATACAGGCTCCAATCCAATACCTGAATCTAATCTCTTTTATTGATACAGAAGGAACAACAGCGTGTTTTCTCAGATTTTGCAAGAGGGGAAAATCACTGTACCACCACGATATACAGATAGAAACTGATGATGAATACTTATTTTCCTCCTTGGTTCAAGATTAATCTGTCTTTTCCGCCTCTATTCCAACAAATGTCTTGTATTCTTCAATTCGGTCTATTCAAAAATATAATTTTACTGTATATAAATAACTGATTTCCTGTAACTTTTAACTGCTGTGTGCATTTTGATGTAGATCTTCATTTCTGCTTTTATTAGAATAACATTAAGTGGATTGTGCAGCCTCGGTGGAGATGTGTGCTCTTTCTATTAGAATATAAACGAATTACAACAATAGTTTTATTGCAGGTTATGTAAATTGGGTCACGATACTCACTTCCTGCCCTGTGGGTCCAGAGAACAAAAGATCACGGTGTTGACAGCGTAGTGTCTCCTGAAGAACAACCTGCAGGAACAGACAGACAGTCAAGTGTGAGCTTGTGGATTCAGATCTGTATCCGTGCACATATGTGACACTCACTTCCTCTGGTTGTCAGTGAGCGTGATTCCCTGAGCCGACACTTTAAAATGGACGACGGTGGACGCTGGCGGCGGGTCCTTGGAAAGCGTCAGCGTGGTTGCCTTCTGAACCGCCTGATGTCCCGTCAGAGACTCCAGCTCCACAGTGCCCAGGTACCAAACGTTACACGCTGCACAGTGACACAAACAGACAAAATTAAAGATGTCATCCACTGATTTTATTCACTGAAACAGAGCTAAGGTGTTTTGCGGATATAAACGTCCCTGATGCAGGGTGTGTGTAGATAATAAATGAACACACACACACAGATTTGGGTACGTGTGTGGTCTCTGTCCCGTACCTGCTCCCTGTTTGAGGAGCTCAGCTGCTGAGTTTGTCGGCGTCTGTGCAGGCGAGTCATTCAGCTCCTCCACTGGGTCTGCAAGCGGAAACGCACAGAGAGACGAGAGTTTACTGACCGGGAGACACGCAGGCACACTTGCATGTAAAGCTGGGAATTGCTGAAATTTTTCAGAACCGACCCCCAACCTCACCCTGATCCCTCTGCCTACTCCAACCCCTGATTCCCCCGTCGTATGGGCCCAGTAGCTCAGAAGCAAGTGAACAAGACTTAAAGCTAAGCCGGTCACAACCTGGAGGGGAGATCGTACGAATAACACACTGAAGAGGAGACGCTGGCATCTCTTTAAGTTTTTTATGAGGATGTTTTATATTATTTTACCTGTGCCCGTGCACCACGAGCTACACCCTCATGATGTAGACCACCCCTCTTTTAACTTGACCTAAATCTGACCTCACCGTAACGTTTAGGGTACCCTAACCTAACCTTACACCAAGTCTTCACCCTAAAATTGAATGGTTTGCGTTACGGGGGCTTGAATTTGTCCACAAAAGGAAGGCGAGTCCCCACAATGTCAATGTGTAAACAGATTTTATGTCCCCACAACATGATTAATGCATGTCCACACACACACACAGTTTACCTCTGTCAGGCAGGATGAGTTTACAGGGCAGAGCCAGAGGGGTGATGGAGTGCTGACACACCAGAGCTGTGAGACTTCCTGTGAGGAAAATAAAAAAAAATGCATCTATAATGAGCATTTCACAAGCAGCCCCACTCTCCACACTGACTTATAGACTCATCATGAATAATGGAGCCAGCTGCACCACATCGTACTGCCCAGTAGAGGGTGGCAGAGGAAGCACATTATGATCCTGGGATAGTGCACTGTAATCCACCGTGGTGGGCTATTATCACTGCAAGCACTTTAAAATGTCAGCTCACTTTTAATGTGTTGGCCGATGCTGTGTTCTGCTTTTCCTCCACAACACTTCAGAGGGAAAAATTGTTGTTTTTTACTCTTCAACATTTATCTGTAACGCTTTATTCTACAGGTCAATAACTTCCTACTAACAGCAGACTCGCACCAAGTATCCGACAGCAGTTGTAACTACTCACTTTGCAGATTTACCTTTTATAGAACAGGAGATATGTGATGCAACGCAGCAGATTAAACGACTCAGTAAAACAGTTTGGAGCAGCTTCGACATTGGAATACTGTTTTACATACAGTATTAACACAACAACTAGTTCACTTGTTAATTTTACCTCGTCGTGTTGAAGCTGTTTGGTTTACATTGCTTCTGCTTGTTATTTGTATTTTCCACTTGGCTGACATTAAGCCAGTGTAATACTCATGTGTAGCCTACTAGACTGTTTGATAGTGTCTTATTCTGCGTAACGCTCTGAGGAGGTGAAGTCTGTCAGCCCGTCATAGATTTTGCTCCACTACTCATAACAAACAGGACTGCAAGCATCTTGATTTGTCAGGTATTCAATTCACTGGATGAGACATTTCCCAGCCTCCTGGAACATGAACAATATCACCACGTCTGTGCCCTTATCACAGTATAATTCAAGATGTTACCCATTTTAAACTTTTAGAGAAAATCATCTGAGACACTCAATAAAGTTGTGTTCTCACCAAAGTACGGCTCGTTGGGGCAGCCCTTGAGACGAACTCCTTTCTGCGTGCACTCGATCAGGAAGTGTCTCACCAGCTCGTTGGACAGGTCCCCTGCTGCAGAGACACGGACAGCATTTCAGTGTATTTCAGTATATTTGCACACATATGTTGTGACTGACTGGTAGATGGAGCTGCAACGATTAAGTCGATCAAAAGAAAATTAATCGCCAACTATTTTGATAATCGATTAATTGTTTCGGTCATTTTTCAAGCAAAAATGTCAAACATTTGCTGCTTCCAGCTTCTTAAATGTGAGGATTTGCTGCTTTTCTCTGTAATTTCTGACAGTAAATGAAGAGTCTTCGGGTTTTGGACTGTTGGTCGGACAAAAGAAGCAATTTGAAGACAAGACAATTTTTTGACATTTTATAGACGATTTATCGATAAAATTGAAAATAATTGTTAGCTGCAGCCCTACTGGTAGATGGTCTACAGTATGAATTAAAAAAAAACATTAAGTCCTTCTCGAATCGTCTTAATGTCAGTGGCTCAGAAAATTCCTTCATTCATTCAAAACAGAACCTTTGTTCTTCTTCTTCTACATTTTCAAGTCTACCTTTCTTACTCTGTTGTTGTAACACAGACGGAGGGGGCGTGGCCACCTTCATGGCCAACCCGTAGGCCCCACGAAATGAATGACTGTCTCTGACAATGAACGAGCCCGGCTCTTTGTCCTTCAGCAGTCCGATGGCTGTTCAACAGAGGGAGGAAACACAGACAGGCTAAAGTTAGAATCATCATGTTCGTACTGTATAAGGAGCAAACTCTCGCACAAGGGCGTCTGGGTCTGCTGTCCAAGAGCAATATTTACCTTGGTCTCTGGAAATGTCGGGCTTGTACCAGAACTTGGAAGTGTCCTGAACAAACTTCACAGTGTCCTGCTTACTGCCGAAGTCTGCGAGACACAGGTTAAGGCTCTACGTTAGGTTTCAGACAAGGCTTTGGCCAAAATATGACGAGACAGCAGAGAAAAAATAAAGTGAGAGAGAGACAAAAAGATGTATTATCACTCAACCCTCTTCATATCTAACCATGCAGATAGTTTCAGTTTTGTGCTGAGATTTTGTTTTTGAGATATTCTTTGTTTGTGGTTCTTAAAGCACTGAACATCTTTTAAAAACCTCATGCCTGAACTATCTGGGACAGTATACCTGCTCCGGGCGATGGGGCCCCACTGAGTCCTCTGAGGGGGTCGGGGGTCGTGGGGGACGAGAATGGGATGCTGAGACTGCTGCCACTGTGAGGGCTGGAAAACCCGCTTAGAGAGGGGGAGCAGGAGCCAAGCTCTCCCCCTTCACCCCATCTCCTCTTTTCAGGCAGCAGCGGAGGGAGGCCCCCGTCTCCCCCGAGGTTCAGGCTCCCGAGGCCCTCCATGGCCTCCAGAAGGCTGTGCTCCAGGCCGCCGTTCCCCAACAACAACGAGGACAAGTCTGCGCTGTCCGTGTCCCTGCGGACCCCGGCGCCGCCCCCCAGGTCTCTCAGAGCCCCCCGGGGAGAGCTGTGGGCATTGGGAGTGCTGAGGGAGAGAGGAGGTGAGGGCTGGGGGGGGTACGGGGAGTTCAGGGAGTTGGGAGTCCGGTTGTGCCACACAGGAGGAGAAGTGGAGCTGCAGAAGAGAGAGAGAGGAAGGATTAGAGGTGGAAATAAAGTGTCTACAGGCGGCTGTGGCTCAGGAGGCAGAGTGGGTTGGATGCAATTCAAAGCGCTTTACAAGTGATTGACAAAACGCAGGATGTTAAAAATGGATTCAGAGACTAATGCACACCAAAAAAGCAAAATAAAATATGATACAAGCAATAAAAATAGCCTAACAACAAAAATAAAATCATTAAATACTACACAAAATAAATATATAATGGTAAAATCTAAACAAAATAAAATACAATAAAAAAAAAAACGCTAAAACGTGGTTCATGTACCAAAATAATCAACAACTGCAACTTCAGGTCATACATAGTGTGTGTAAGGTTACTCTGCACGCAGCACAAAATTATTTATAACGGTTATGGTCGTTATTAATGTAATAATGCAATGTGTGTGTGTGTACCTGTCTGTGTGTGGGAGGGGGCTGTCTGATGACACCGAGCACATGGAGCCAAAGATCCTCTGACAGGAAGCAGGAGTGACCGACACTTCTGATCTGAAGAGCTCTCCCTCGGTGGAGCCGCCGGCGTGGTTCATACCGTCCAGGAAGCTCCGCGAATCTGACAGAAAACCCCCCAGAAACAATGTCACAACTCTCAAATATTAACCAGATGGAAAACTTTCCAGGATGTGACATTATTCCATAAACTATAGTAACTGCCTACCTACTACCACTACTACTAACTGTCTCAGCTTCTTTAACCTCTTGTCTACAACTTCAAAGTGGTTTCATTTTTGCATTAATAAAACTTTATTTTCATAGTAATAAAACCAAAATTACCACTGTTTTCTCGTAACATCGCCACTTTTTCTCAAAATCTTAGACCTTTATTCTGAAAATCTCCAATAACTGTTTCTGTAAAGTGTTTGTTTCAGTGAGATATGAACGTAGAAGAAGAAACCTAATTTTTAACATCCTCAGTTTCCCATTTCATCTGTCTGAATCATTCACATCTAATAATACAGTGTAGAAATGTGTCACCTCAAAGGCATCAAAGAGGTATTTCCTGTTACAGTAACGTAGTCAGATGTCGCTTCATAAAAACAATTATCCAGCCAGTCTGTATGTGAGTGTTATATGTAGTTTAGGTTGATTTTTTACAATGATTTGTCCTGTATGCTATTGTAAACAATTATACAAAACAATCTAAACAATTATAAGAAAAGGTGTGTGTGTGTGTGTGTGTGTGAGACGTTGCACTCCAAACATCCCAACATGACATCCTGACAACACAGTGCGTGTAATTCAGCAAACACGAGGGCAGGCCATAGACGGGCCTGTGAAGTGCGATGAGTCACTGTGTAAAGAGTCAATCATTATAAAGAGCTCCTTGTTCGGGCCGACTGCACCCCCACCCCACCCCCTCCTTCCGCTCCTTCCCTCCATTCAAGCACTCTGAGACGGAGGCATTTGGACTCAAACCACCGGCTTTGTTTTGTGATCACACTGCACAGGCTACATCATCTTGAGTGGATTATATAATCACACGTGTGCTGTTGATGAATTTGAGGAATGCTTGAGCAACACATACACACACACACACACAATGTTTATAAAGCTATCTGAAAGTTTGGAGAGTGCCAGCAAAGTTGCATGTCCTGAAAATACAGTTTTGGGTTACTTAAACATTTCTATTTTACTTCTACTCTGCTACATTTCAGCAGAGAAAATTGTACTTTTTTTTACTTCACTACATTCATACATACTTGTTACTTTGCAGATTAAGATTTTACATATAAAACCTACAAGCATACATGTGTTGTTATAGATTAAACTACCTAACAGTTTGCAGTATAAAGTAATTAAAATTAGCTCCATCTCGACTGACTACAACTTTAAAATGCTGTTTACATGTTCATGCTTATATTACAACATAATACATGCCTGTATGAAGATATAACACACTGAAAGTATGTTTACTTTTGGTATTTAAATACATTTTATGTTCATTCTTGACTTTGAGAAACCATAAACTATGATAACATTTAAACTCGAGGCCCACTTACTTGGTATTTTACGGATAACCCCAAAGGGTCCCAAAAGCCCCAGATTCACTGTGTATCAATTGATTTTGTGATAATTTAATTAATTGCTCATTTGTTAAGGAACTTGAACAACTTAAGTACAATGTCAATTGACTGCAGGTAGTATTACTCAGTCAGTATTACTTTTTTTTACTTTTACTTGTAATGGAGTTTCTTCACATTTGTGTATTTGTGCCCTAAAGCACCGCTAGTTTTCCTGGATTCACATTAAAACCAAAAAAAAAAAAGAAACATACATTAACATACGTATAGATAGATGTAGATGATGTAGAAGTAAACCTTGATGTCTCTCAGCAAAAAAATTACAAATCCCTGTAAGCATAGCATCCTACAAATATGATGTTCCAAGTGTCAAGTAGGATTGAGACCCCAGAACATTGCCTCCAATAAACAACATGAACAGGACTCTAGAATCAAAATAAACAGGACACATGAACACAAAGGACTATTAGAAAAGTGGTTATTTTTCATAGTTTGATGTAATTATAATCAGTAAGAAAAAAACAATTAAAGATTAATCGTATTTGGTAAAATGAAGTATTAAGAAGTTTAACTGTGATAATAATGATGCACTGGATATGTTTGTGAAAAGAGGAAGAGTTGACACTGGTGCAGTATGAAGCAATAGGGTCAGCAATAGGTCAGTCCAAAGTAAGAGATGTGGGAAAGTACCTAGAGTTTGGACCGATTGTATGAGTAAGGAGGAAATTACAAATAAGGGCATGTGTGTGTGTGTGTGAACAATGAAGCAACTGGGGGAGACAGGATAAAAGAGAGAAGTTAGAGGAAAAGTATTCAGAGCGCTGCGAGCAGCAAGAGAACACTTCATGGTAACAAAAGCTCAAGAAGAAGAGTGTGTAGAGAGGACCTCAGGCCACCTCAAACAAGCAGAGAAACACGACTGCTGGAGTGGTAGTAAGAGGAAAATAAAAGAAGAAAGAGGCTGTGCGGGAAGAGAGCAAACTACACCCATACAAGGGGGTTGGGTGCGGATCTCATCCACCCCAGAATTTGAGCAAAAAGGAAATCAGGCAACCTTCCAACACTCTACCTGAACCATCTTTTGTGTCGCCTACTATCGCAACGGGATCACACATGACAACATCTGAGCACGCAGGTGAAAGGCCGTTGTCGACATATGTGGATTCTGTCATAAGGCCAGGACCCGACTCCAGATACCAGAGTATGCGTACAACAATGGTGGAAGGGGGAGCCAGAACCCCGCAACCAAGGGCTATGGGAGGCCCACAAGCAAGCCAGATCTGGAGAAACATAAACGGATCAGCTACACCAAGAGAAAATGGAGCCGGAGACACCGAAGGGGAGCCACAAAATACCGATGAGGAACAAGTAGAAAGTGATGATGAAGAAGAAGCGGACAAAGGAGGGAGCCTGATTTCACTGGACTATGAGTCTCCAGGCGGGGTGCAAGACCTAAGAGTAGGTACGCGGAAAGGGGCCAAAAAACCATCACCCCTACATTTGCTACGAAAAACTTCCCAAGGCATGGCTAGAGATGACAGCTATGGCCCAATAGTTACTAGAGATGGAAGACAGGCATATATGCCAGAAGTCGGGCAGGCTAGCCATGACGTACCTGAGATCTGGGTTGACAGCCTGGATAAGATCCAGGAGTTGAAAGTCAGAGCTACAGTGGGGGAATGGGCCAGTTTTCTGATGATGCCAACATACGCATCACTGGCCACCTGCAAAGAGTTGGCAACAAACTTCAGGACAGCATTCCTAGCCATCACACATGATGTTATGTTGCAGAGACTGAAAAAGGCAGCTCATAAATTTGCCAAAGAAACAGAGAGAATTCGTCTGCAAGATCTCTGAGGATGAAGAGGAGCAAGAAGACCAATTACAGCCAAGGAAGAAAACCAGCCAAGCTCTGCCTTCAAGAGTCAAGGCTGCAGGAGTGGACGGGATGACCTTCCAGTTCCCTGGCCAGGTTATTAACGAGTTTAAAAAGATCAAGATGATGGTAAAAGAGAAAGACTCCCTACAAAATATCCAAGAGTACTTGACAGAGGTATGGCCAATGGTCAGGACTTGCACTCAGAATAAAGATGCTAAGCGGATGTGGCTGAGTCATGTAACCGCTCAACCACTGGACGCAGGAGAACCGGCACAAACCACTATGACCGGCTGGTGCTGGAAGATCTAGATGATGAAGACTCCCAAATCGAGAGAGCAAGAAAGAACTTAGGTCGGGGACATACGCTCACCCAGGTTTGGCATGTGTTAAAGAAGGTTCCCACAGGACGGTATGTTAAGGCCTTGAGAGAGTTGACTAAGGGGCAAAGGGATGAAGTAGATTTTGCAAAGCTCCCAGTCAATGACACCACCGTAGCGAAGATTGAAGCAATGGTAAAGGAGTGGGATCTGAAGAGAAGAATCTACGAGACCAAGAGAGAGAAGGGAGCACAGCAACAACCAGCTAAGCCTGAAGTCCCGCAGGAGAGCCAGAGACCGGCGGAGAAGCCCCGAGGCCACCCTTTCAACCGCCACCAAGGAAGCCGCAAGGAGGATGGTACAAACCAGTTGATGTGCCAGGGGTGACCGAACAGAAGATCCAGGAGAGCGACTTCTCCCCGGAGGGAGGAGAGAGGTTGAGACAAATAATTGAGAAAGCCAAAGTGGCTAGATTCAGGAATGATTGTGGCTTAGGTAACAAGTACACCCACACCATAGAAGGGGGTGTACATCCCCCTGTATACCAGTATCCACTGAATCCTGGAGCGGTTGAAGAAATGGACACAATAGTACCGGAATTAAGCTTATTGGGAGTCATCAGAGAAGAGCCTAACCCCATCACCAATAGCCCGATACAGGCAGTGAAAAAACCAGAGTCAACCAGAGGCGGATGGAGACCGGTGATCAACTTCAAGGCCCTCAACCGTCAGACAATAGCTAATCGAGCTAGCTTAATCAACCCGCAAGGTACCCTGAAAACCCTACAACTGAAAAAGTACAAGAGCTGCACTGATCTGGCAAATGGATTATTTTCCCTGAGGCTGGCCAAAGCATCCCAGGGGAAGACGGCCTTTACTCACAAAGGAAAAGCCTATGTGTGGGAGTGTCTCCCTCAAGGGTACAAGAATTCCCCAAATGTCTTCCAGTCTGCCATGATGGATGTCCTGGACGGCCTGGGAGCCACCATCTATATTGACAATGTGTTCATCGTGGACGATACTGAAGAAGAGCATCTCGAGAGATTGGGGAAGGTAGTTGAGGGGCTAACAGCAGTAGGACTGAAGCTGAACCTTAAAAAGTGCCAGTTTGGGCAATATCAGGTAAACTACCTGGGGTTCCAGGTTCCTACGGATCTAGGACTATCAGAAGGATACAGGGACAAATTGGAACAGATCAAAACGCCTGCATCGTTGAATGACCTCCAGAAGATTCTGGGACTCTGCAACTATGTGAGGGACCATGTTCCCTTCTACCAGAGGTACGCCAAGCCACTGTACGTTCAACTTAAAAAGGGAAAGCCAATCCCAGAGAAAGAACCAAGCCAACACTGGGAATGGACGGCCACAGATCAGAACAATCTAGAAGAACTAAAAAAGGCTATCCAAGGGGCCCTAAGATTGGAGTCAAGAAGCCTAAGCACCAGATTGGTAGCAGAAATCAGCTGTGAGGAGGATGATGCAGTGGTCAAGGTGAGCAATGAAGAAGGAGGTATGGTAGCCTTATGGAGCTATACCTTATCCACGGTGGAGAAGATATATCCACCAGAAAAAAAAGAACTGGCTGTCCTGGCAAGGTACTGAAGTTCCTTGAAGGACTTAGCCCAAGGGCAGGGTATCAAAGTGAACACCCAGAGCCAGGTACATCGGTACCTAAGAAAGGCTACCGTAGAGAGTACCAAAGCAACCAATGCGAGGTGGGGAAGGTGGGAAGACATCCTTTTAGACCTTGACCTCGAGATTGGCCCTGCACAACCGTGCAAGAAAACTGCGAAACCTGAAATGACAGAAAAAGAGCTGTACGAGTGGACCATGTACACCAGCGGATCTAGAAAAGGACAGGACAATGCTGCTTACTGGAGCTTTATTCTCAAAAAAGGTGAGAAGGAGCAAAGTAGGCAGAAAGGCAAAGCGCCTGGAAGTGCACAAGTGGGAGAAGTGACTGCAGTCCTGGAAGGGCTGCTTGACCTAGAGAAAAGGAAAATTAAGAGAGCCAAGATAATAACAGACAGTTATTATTGTGCTCAGGCTCTCAATGAAGATTTGTCTATATGGGAAGAAAATGGGTTCGAGGGTGCCAAAGGGAAATTGGTAGCTCATCAGGACTTATGGAGAAAGATAGCAGGGTTAAGGCTAAACATGGACCTCAAAGTCATACATCAGAAGGCACATACAAGAGAGGGGGCTCACTGGCGAGGAAACAAAGAAGTGGATCGTTTCATCCAGATGAGAAAAATTGTCTTTGTTGGGATTGAGAAATGGGACAAGACACCTAGAGGTCAGGTGGTCCCAGAAGAAGACGTGAGGGGAGTAGTGCAGACAGTACGTGAGGCGTTGGGCCATGCTGGCACTGTCCCTACACGCAAGGAGCTGGAGAAACAGCAGCTCAGAGTGTCAGATACGCCATGTTCTCAAGGACTGTCAAGTATGTGGTCAATACAATGCGGGATGAAGAGGACAATGAGTAGGTGGACTCACCATCAAGAGCACAGTGCCCTGGGGTTCAGTATGTATGGATGTAGCTGGACCGTTGGGGGTGACAGGGAAAAAAGGTGAGAAATACATTCTGGTGCTAGTGGACTCTATGACTGGATATGTGGTGATAAGACCGGTAAGGAAAGCTAATGGCAACAGTGTTGTTAGTATACTGAACCAAGTCTGCAGCCATTTGGGGGTACCCAAGAAACTTTGTACTGATAATGGTACTCACTTTTGAAATGCAAAAGTGGAACAGTGGTACCAAGAACACGGAGTAATGAGGATTTACTCGCCCCCATACACACCCCAAGCCAATGGGGTAGTGAAATGCACCATCGGTTTGGTGAAGAATTGGATTGGTAAGAATGCCAATTCAAGGGAATGGAGTGAGAAAGCTCTAGAGGTGGGAGTGGCACTAAATGACAGACACCGGAGCGACAGACCTCCCCCTTCGCAAGAACTGAATCAACGCCTATTCACGTCAGAGGAAGTGGGGCAGGACCCTGAGGACAAAAAGCTGAAGCCAAACCTGAAAGTTCAGTTTAAAGTTGGACAGCGAGTCTGGATCAAGGCCTGAGATCATCCCACTGGGGCAGCAGTAAAAGCAAAGTACGAAAAGGCAGACATAGTAGAAAAGATCTTGGACAGTAACACGGTGTTACTGAAGACAGGAGGAATCCAAGGAGTAGAGCAGCTAAAACCAGTTCCTAATTAAAAGAAACCAGGAACCAGGAATGGCCAATAGCAAACCAGACTTACCATCCTATGTCAGGATGGCCACTGTCTACTGGGTGGTTGTTATGAGAAGAAGCACCAAGGGACTCTGGGCGGGCAGAGCCCTAAAGAAATTGAATTATGCCAAAAAGGGATTCTCATCGGAGGATAAGGAAAGCAGAAGCATGGGACTACAATTAGAGGACCCACCGATAATGGAAGAAGAAATCATCGAGTTGAACGAGCTGGAGATCCTCGACAGCTGGGATCAGGAGCTGCCAACCATAGAGATGTATTCGCGTCTCCGGAATCACCACCAGCAAGTGAGGATGTGCTCTACATTTCTGCCCCAGAGGGTGAGGATTACGTCATTCGAACATCAAGTATCAGATGAAGGCAACCTGTGATCTCAAGAAGGGGGTGTCAAGTAGGGTTGAGACCCCAGAACATTGCCTCCAATAAACAACGTGAACAGGACTCTAGAATCAAAATGAACAGGACTATTAGAAAAGTGATTATTTTTCATAGTTTGATGTAATTGTAATCAGTAAGAAAAATATAATTAAAGATTAATCGTATCTGATAAAATGAAGCATTAAGAAGTTTAACTGTGATAATAATGATGCACTGGATATGTTTGTGAAAAGAGGAAGAGTTGACACTGGTGCGGTATGAAGCAACAGGGTCAGCAATAGGGTCAGTCCAAAGTAAGAGATGTGGGAAAGTACCTAGAGTTTGGACAGAATGTATGAGTAAGGAGGAAATTACAAATAAGGGCATGTGTGTGAACAATGAAGCAACTGGGGGAGACGGGATAAAAGAGAGGAGTTAAGAGGAAAAGTATTCAGAGCGCTGCAAGCAGCGAGAGAACACTTTGGATTTACAAAGGACCAGGCTAAGCCTCCCCTCTCCTACACAGAAATTTCAGAGATTAAGATTTAGGATAGATGACAGAAAGTTGTAATTTGATTATTGTTGTGAGTGATACATTTTTGATTTACAAAGCTGTTGCTATACCCCTGCTAATATTCCTGCAATAAATATGAAAATAATGCAATGTAAATTGTTCCATTATTCCATTATATAAGCTTCTCATGATTGTAAAAAGTTAAGTAACTGGGTGCACAACAACTATAAGGTTCTGAAAGGTTATTTAAATTTTTGTCCACTATTTTGATTGCCGTTAATGGGCGTGTCTGATTTAGTCTGACAAATAAGGCTACTCAGCCAGGTGTAGTTATCAGAGGCAGTAGGGTAGACGACCGTAGGTAGGCAGTTAGAAGCTAGGCGAGTTTCCTCGACACCAGCTTAAAAATAGTCTTTAGAATTTCTAATAGGGTAAGATCCCATAGAACTAGAGCTCGGACCCTTTAAACAGAGAGCTGGTACAGTGAGCCCTGTACGGGGCTTCACCGGCATCTAACACAAGGTGTTTCTTTATTTGCTTTTTAAACATTGATTTCTGTGTTAATTTAGTCAATAACGGCTGTTTCAATGCTCTATATACTACCGTGCGTTTAAGGAAATTTGAGTTTTTCTTTGGGGAGTGAAAACCGGCCTTCTGTTGCCTGTATTGTGACATAATGTATATGACCCTATGACTCCAAATTGTGTTTTAATTGACCGTACTGATATGATGGAATTCTGGATTGTAAAACTTTCCATGTTGTGAGTAGTACCGCAGCGATCATCCTGTCTTCCACTTTGTGGTCTTGCTACTTTTATTCAAGTTGTGGATCTGAATACTTCCTGCAACCCACTGGTCAAGGGTTTAGGGTGTAATATGACTTTCCCACGGTGGGACATCTCCCACACAGATTTCTATAGTGCCAACATTATATATGGTGTATCAGATGTCCATGAGTTAGAGCGCACTGGCAGCTGCTGTGTAAGAACTCATTACACACACTGCAAGTTATGTTTTATATGTTCAGCGTCTGTCTGTTAGCTCATCAGTCTATCTTGTGTAGGAGCGCACAATATAATGACTGGTTTAATAGCAAATGTAGAACATAACTAAGTATATATACTCAAGACTTGGAGGTACTTGTACTTAACTTGAGTATTTTTATTTTATTTTGTTCTACTAAATGTCAGAGAAAGTTTGTACTTTTTACTCCACTTGCACACATTTGTTGGCTGAAGTTACTAGTTTCATTGCAGATTAAAGGTTTGATATACAAAACATTTGATAAGTATATAAAATGTGATCCATTGCTACTTTTCCTTTAACATACAGCAATGTCTTGTTGCTAATACTTCCACACTTTTGAATCTGAATTTTGATTGCAGGACTTTTGCTTGTGATGGAGTATCTTTTAACATTGTTGTATTTTTTACTTCAGTAAAGGATCTCAATACTTCTTCCACCACTGTTTATTTGCATTGGGCAACACTTGTTAAAAAATAGTTACCAATATCAGCATTATGCCTGATATATTTCATCATTTTGTGTTTCTTAAATCAATTCTTGGTGCATAATTGTGCATTTTCATCTATTTTAGTAAAAAAAAAATTCTGTCTAAAATTAAAGTTAATACCTAACTTTCTGTGCATATAAAAACTCCAGTGATAATTGATATTCACAGAAAGCTGCTTTCACTTAAAACAACAGTGAGACTATCAGCATCCTGCAAGGAATCTTTTGCAGATCCACCTGCTGCGGGAAAAAAAGCAAGAAAAAAGATGTTCTGCCAGAATTTTGCACATTCACTCGGGCTGCTACTGCTAAAAGAAATAAAGTTTGACAAATGAGGAAGAACACTTAATTAGTCTGATTTAATTAGAACGCAACACGCACAGTGTACTTTTATTTATCCATTAATTTGCCTTTGTTTATTTTGGTGTAATATACTTTTTGTACACTGGGGGCAGTTACCTGCATTTATACAGGAAGGGGAAATACGACCAGGTGTGTGGCATGCCAGGTGAGGCATACAGTTTTTTGATCGTGGACATGGCGTCTGCAGGTAAAAAATCAGTGGCTCAAGTTTGTTACCTGTGTGATTGACGATGTTCTACCTGGATGCAGGAAACGTTGTAAATAACTGTAAGCAATAAATGCAGCAAAAAGCAAAAAGGTAAACGTCTGGACTTTATATTTGCATCGTAGCACCTCAGTGACTTATTGGAAAGCCACTATAGTACTCTTAAGCCGTGTCCAAAATCCTTATATATTTACTATATTTAGTGTCTGTCATTGTATTTAACACCACTCTCTGCTGATAATCCCACACTGCAACAAGTCACATTTTATATAGATGAAAGTTTGATGATTAATTAACAATCCATGATTTTACATATATGGTGTTAAATCCAACATGCTTCCACACATTACTTTTCAGACGGTTTGGTGCCATCTGATACCCCCCATGGGGTTTCCGACCCTAAACTTGAACTCTTACGGGTTAAAGGTCAAGAGCACAGGGCAGGTTATGTTGTGGTCTGCCTCTAATTAGACCTAAACCTCTCATCACTGACACACAGACACTCGTTCGCAGCTCAGAAAACGGAGATAATCCATACTTAAAGTTGTTGTTGCTGCTTGAAGAAAACAAACACAAGCTGAGGGGAATGCACTGAGGGCAGCAGGATTCCTCAAATATTCCCACACTCCCTGTCAGTTTTTATCTCTCGGGATGATTCCCTGAAAGCAGCCGAGCTTCTTCTTCTCTTCTCTGTTCCCACGGCTGATTCTCCTCACTGTGGTTTGTCACATCTGCTGCTCCACAGCTCATCCAGTTAATTACAGAACAGCCCAAAACTGTGGCAACACCGGGCTGACCCCACCCTGACCTCTGACCACCAGACTCGTTATTACACACTAACAAACCTTTCACCCCCTGTATCCATGCTGCACAGTATCCATAGCTACTCACTTCCAGCTAGACATGTTAATGAAGAAAGAGAGAGAACAGTCTGTGTGAAATAGACAGGACGACAGAAGCACATTTTCTTAATGCCCAAAATATAAAGAAATCAAAAATATTTCTCATGTTTGTCCCGAAAAACTTTCCCTTCCTCTTTCTTAAACACCAGAAGTAGGGATGGGTATTGATGGACCTCAAAACTTGTAAGTTACCAAATGAAATGGCACCAAGTATCAAAAACTGACATCAAATATAATCAGAATAAACTGAATTTTCCTTCTTTCTTTTTCTGAATCAATGAGTATTTTGACTTAATTTACATCAGCTACCAACTCAACTCAACTGTATTTATATAGCACCTTTCATACAAACATGTGGCCCACAGTGCTTCACAGAGCAAGCATAAAACAGCACAGACACACAAAAAAGAAGAAAATAGTAAAATAGACAACAAATAGAATTTTGCAAGACTAAAAATTACAACAAAACAAAAATAAAATGTTAAAAACAGATAAAAGTCAATAAAATAAGTAAACACAAGGAATAGAACTAATAAGAAAACGAATGATTAAGACTTAAAAACTAAGGCAACAAATGACGAGGTACTTTAAGTTTCTCTGAAAAATGTTTACAGAGGTGGAGGCCCTAAAAGTTGGCTAAAAGCTGACTAACTTTGTTGAAATCCTTTGGGACGACTCGGAGGCCAGCTGCAGAGGATCTGAGAGACCTGCTAGGTACATATCTAACAAGAATGTCTGAGAGGAGGCTGCTTCAGTGATTTAAAAACCACAAAATCTGTTCCAAAAACTAAAACTGCCAATGCAATGACTTTAAAACAGGCGTTATACAGTATGTGCTCTCAGTGTGGTCTTCGTCAGTTAGGCAGACCAAACAAGAGAGCATGGCAATAGCCAGTAACTAGTTTTTTCATTCCATATATATTACTGTGAACAAGTCCTTTTATGTGTGCATTAATTGTATTTAGTTTAGCAGAGAAGGAGAAAGACATACCAGAACATACAAACACCTGACAAACTGTTCTAAAAGTTTTGAGTGCATTTCCCCTTTACTGTTTTTTCAACAGTGTTTTTCTGTCCATTGTTTTCTCCTCACTTGTGCAGCTCCGAGCGAGCACAAAGCCTCTTCAGTTTGGTTCAAACCGTACAAAAACCAATTCCAGATGGCACAGACCCATGTGGGCACGACTGCCAACGTCCACCAGCCAATAGCCCCCGCAAAACCCCCAACTCCATAACACACACACATCTACAGATACACACTTTCCTGATCACAGAGAGTGACGGTTTTATGGCTCAGACTGAAAATGTGAGCATAGCTTCATGCTTGGAGCGGCGGTAATCCCATTAATCAATAAAACCGCAGTGAGGTTATCTGGAGATGATATTTCTCTTCATATTTCCCACCTCAGACCACGCTGGCTGTTGCGTAAGCAGGATGGCATCAAAGGCAAGGCAGAAAGATGAAACACATACAGCCGTCACATGTTGGGTGCAGCTGAAGAGCTCCTGTGTTGTGTTGTGACAAAGAAACGCTTCTCCTTGTCCCTCTTTATGTTTTCCACTCACGCATCCAAACATTTACTCGCTGAGCAGCAGACAGGAGGGTGAGCCTACACACATGCACAAACACAATGATGCACATGGAGTTATGCAGGACAACAGTGGGTTTGCAGACTCCCTGCTGACCACAGGAATGTGAGTGCAAGCACTTTGTATACACACACACACACACACACACACACACACAGACTGAGGCTGACAGGCCTGAAGGTCTATGGCATGTTACAGCTGTTCACAGCGATCACAGGCTGCAGCTCCTCAGGGGGATGAAGGGAGAAGGGAACCAAAGTGCAACAGGAACACAAAGAGGAGGAAGACACCTGCTGTGGCCCTGAAAGTCCAGATTATTGAGTAATAATGATTAGAGTTTTAAAAAAGATTCAGGGTCAAATAAAGCGACAGATATCAAATACATTTAAACACTAAACTCTGATACCCCTTTTCCACCAACGTGGAACGGTGTTCGTTCCAGTTTGTGCACCTTATCTTATCGTTTGGAGCGTGATTTATCAAGATTTATCAAGTCCATATAGATTTTGGGAAAATTCAATATTTTAAATATCAGATACAGTACGTGAATAATAAATAGAAAATTCCCAGGATCACGGATACAAGTTTTGGGTAACAAAGTTTCATGCGTAGCAGTGTGGAGGCGGAGGGGTCAAAACTTCAGCAACTCAATTCACCTTTTTGCAAACCTCAGGTGTGTAAAGCCAGTGCAGAGTGGGGACAACTTCACCTACTTCCAGCATGCACGGTGAAGAGAAACTATCTAAACTCTGCGTTTCAGAATGTGGCCAGAGAGGCTGCGTTGGTCTCACAATAAAGTTGTTCTTTATACTAAAAAGGTTGCTGGAGTATTGACCTCTGAAGCTACAGTGTGATGAAATGACAGGAGTTTCTATACTTAATATCTGATCAACAAAATCCCCAACCAGTGTCTTAAAACGGCTTCATTAATTGATTGATTTCTGGCCACCGCGGGACAGAAGAATACCACAAACACCTGACAAACACAAATGGCTAACATGTTAGCTAGAATGGCCTATTTACACTTCCAGCAGACACAGAGCAACATAATTATCCCGTTGGACTCATGTTTGTGTGGCTCTTTAGCTGCTAAATGTTCCACTCTCCTCACCAGCTAGTCTCTATCTGTGTCTGTCTGCTGTCTGCTGCTGGACAGGTAGTGGACAGTGGGTTTGATGAGACCAAATGTACGATGAGACCAAGACTATGAGCTAAAGGAGGCGTAAAAGCTCAGTAGAGCTGCAGAGTTTGTGATGATTCTCTGTGAGTTTGTCCCTGTTGGTGACCTCGTTCACCTAACAGGTAGTTTTGGATTTGATCCTCTGGAAATAAAATATTAATTAGAGTGAGGACACTCAGCTCTCTCCTTGGTATCACTTGGCGCTGCACTAGAATGTAATCAGTTGTTCTCCCTTCTTCAGTAAAAATCAATCAGCCTCAGACCCTGCTGTGTCTCCTATTCAGAAGCTCTGAGTGTCCGAGCAGAGCATTTCTCTGTAGAGAGGAACAAACTAGTAGGCGGTCGTCTGTAAATCAGATTCTCTGCTCCTTCCTGGGTGTTTGGACGGACAGCTTTATTGACTCAATGAAATGGCAGAGGAGCCAGCCGGGGAGGGAGTGGAGAATAACAAGCGAGTGGAGGGAGAGAAACAGGGTGAAGGGTAACAAGGGAGTGTTTAAAGGAGAGGTTATGGGAGCGAATAGTGTCATCGCGGAGGTGTTTATTGGCGTCTGAAGTATTCTGATAGTGAGTTGATGAGGCAGAGCTGCTACTGGTTTCACTCACAAAGACAGTTTGGCTTCCTGGATCAGATGTGGTGGTGATATGATGGTACTCAAAAGCTCAAAATGAGTATCAATGTTTTTCATGTATTAAGGAAGTCTGAACTGCAAAAAAATGTCCCAGATATTTGATCATTTTTTGAAGCTGAAGTGAAATTCTTCTGACTTTAACCGTCTGGAGAAGCGATCATGGATCATAAGTGGTTCTCCTGGTGGGTCCATACATGTCGGTGGTAATAACATGCCACTGTGTTGCAGGAAGCTCTTTCTAGCTTGTTGTTAAGGAAAGATCTTTGTTGTTTGGTTTTGTTTTCATGACTTCTTCATGAGTGATCATCAAAGTCGACCCACCTCGGTTAAAACTGGCAACATTTGGGTGAAAAGTGAAAGCTTTTAGACATCCAGGTTACATTTCAATAACTATATTTCAAGGTGTAGTTGGGACCTGCTTCACATTGAAATAAAGTCACTGAAATGCTGTTAAAGTAACATCTTTATGTAACCTTAATGTCTTCAAAACATACAAATTTAGCCCAGAAGCAGGTCCCAACTGACTCCAAGTTCTACCTTGATGGATTCCTAAAGTGCATATTTGGCTACATGGTCAATAATCCTTAATAGATCCTTAATACATGACGGTGGTGAAAGGTTAACATTGATCCACAATAACGAGGCCATATTCTGTAGCACTGGTTTCTGTGTTTTGATGATCGGTTTGACTAGATTGTTTCAAGCAGTTTGTTTTGACAGAAGAGTTGTCAAACCTCGCACATAGACATGTTTAATATTATCTGAAGATTTTAGTCTTGGCTCGTGCAAATAGTGACGTTCAATGACGTGAACATTGTCAACAACCAATGTGTGCGCTCACCAGGTAGATGGTAAAGATGGAGGGGACCCCGTTGTGAGAGGGTGTCCGACTTTAGTCTTTTAAAAGTCTTTTTAAATGGAAATTACAATCAACACAGTCCACTTGGCACATTTCAAGTATCATTCTAGTGATATTGAGGTTGTTGTTATAACTTTCCAGAACATTTTTCAGCTTTGCTGCACCTCTTAGAGAGAACTTCCTTGGTTCCTTGGTCTGCACATAGATTCCATACTTCCTGCAGTTTCACGTGTCCTGTCATGCTGTTGTATCCTGTAGTGTAGATATACCAGACGCCATTACATCATTACATGTAGGAGCATTGATGTTCTGGTACATCTCACACAGCTGGGCTTGTGACACCACAGGCCCCTTGTTGATTAACGCTCTGGGGAACCAAATCCTTCTTTCCATTTTCTGCTCTGCACCCTGAACTGGCTTTCTGTCCACTGTGCTGTCAACATTTTCCATCCTTGTGGCTTAAATTTTCTGCCTCTTTGCCCTATAATTTCCTGTGAAAGCCAAACGTTTCTCACACAGCAGACGTCTGTACAGTGTCTCAGAACAGCACTCGTCAATAACTTTGTCCCCCAGGAAAATATCCATTTTCTCCAAACTCACATGTGGCAGCTAATGTCTTCAATCTGCTTTAAACACTGTCCAAAAGTGTCCTGTTGTGTTTGGGGCTGCATGTGTTTCATTATCGATTAATCTGCCAGTTATTTGTTCGATTAATGCCGAATCATTTGGTCTACAAAGTCATAAAATAGATAGAAATGCTAAACACAGTTTGGTAACGCTTCCTTTTGCTGGAAAGGCCTATATAGCATGGTGCTAATTATTGTATAAGGAAATAGACATTTTATTGAACTGCTCCATTTAAATCCAAGTAAATTTTAATGAATTATTCATTGATTATTTGAAACTTCATTCTACATATCTGTTGAATTGTATGCTTGCCTGTAGACACATTTTACATTTCTGCATGAAGACGTCCTAGTTTACGCTGTAATTAATCACTTGAAAATGAATTGAACACTGTGTCTATTTTACCTATTATTAGTACCAATTTCAATTTACAAAATTATTTTCAGGAACTTATGTGGAAATTATATGTGAAATACCCAAATGTTACCCAAGTTTCTAAGGTCCAAGGTGTTTGTTTTATCTGACAAAGACAAAGAAAAGCAGCAAATCGTCACAGATTAGAAGCTACAACTAGAGAATGTCTGGATTTTTGGTTTGATAAATGACTTAAATGATTAATCGATTATCAAAATAGTTGCTGATTATATTTCTGAGGATCCACTAATTATTGTTTCTGCTTTATTTGTGTCATGTCAACAAAATGTCTTACTTATATGTTAAATATGTAGGGCATTAAGTGTAAAGTGGCATCAAGCTCAAATTCAGTTTGTTCATTGCTGTTTTTAATTATTTCTCTTTCAACACATGTGGAAAATATGTGCTGGACTTCAAGAGTTCTTTATTTATGAAACTACAGCAAACGTTTGAAACTAGTTAACTCGTGGCTCAGCAAGATGTTGTTTTTATCGTGTATGACATCTCTGGGAGCAATAAGCACCCCGACATTAACCCGAATCTTCAAAGAGTTTTTCAGATCAGCTCGGGTCAGTGGTGCAGAAAAAAGGGGGGAAACGGCCTCCCGCTGTTAACCACCAATACATCAGACTTCCATGACTGCACGATGGAGCCTTTAACAGGATGAGATCATGAATGCAGCAGTGGAAAAAAACATCTCATCATCCCACCAAGTGTGAGATGTCAGAGGGGCTGCAGATGATGCTGTTCGGGACATTAAATCAACAACAAAATAGTCTTTTCATGCACAAAAAGACCGAGAGATGAGGGTGTTTGGAAAAGAGAGAAAAGGCATGTGAAATTTCAGAAGCTGTCCGCAAATACCAGCGGCCCGGAGGAGAGAGGGGAAGTGTTTCTGTGCATGTGTGCCCTCCTTAAAATTCCCAGGAGGCACAGAGGTAGAGATAACGCAGCATAAACATTAGAGAGAGATTGAGCAGAGAAAGAATAAAGAACACAAGGAGAAAAAAGGTGTTCATAAACTGCTTGGAAAGAGGGAGTGTTTTACACACACACACACATGAAGAAAATCATTCAATCACACGCACTCTTTTTAAAGCTTTCTGACACACGTGCACGCACGTACGTACCGAGAGACGCAGTCATGATGTGACACACTCTGAAGTATCAAACTGTAGGATCACTCCTTCACCTTCCTGCTCCAAAGTCTCTTATATCTTTCCTGGTATGTTCTTCCTCCCAGTGTGAATGAAACCAGAATCTCCTCCTCTCTCTCTCTCTTTCACTTCAGTCTGCTGAAAAGCAACCTCAACCCGACTCGCTGAAGCTTTTTTTTCTCTCTCTCTCAGGGGCTGGATCGTTTCGCCGCCGCCATGCCCAATTCCTTTCGTCCCCCAGATGGAAAAATAAGCTCCCCGTCTGTTCCTGGCTTGTTGTGACACCGCTCGACTTCTGGGTTTGTATGGAGGGAGGGACAAGAGGTAGAGAATTCACCCCCACCCTCTCCTCCATGCATGTCTACATACCCTCCCTCCTCTTCCTCTCACTGACCACTAAGCATTGTTCCTGCTGGGCCACTGCGAGCACTTTTCCCCCAGTCAGAATGGATTCCAGTGGGGTCAGAGGTCATATGTGGCCTTTTATGGACCAGAAAGAGGAGGTGGTGGTTGGTGGTGGTCGGGGGGTTTCTATGGCCTCTCTGTCAGGGCATGTGTGTCCACTCCCACCATCTGCTCGCCACAAACGCACAGACAAAGGCATGCAGACGCACACTGGCCGTGTCTCCTGCCATGTGTCTAATCTTAGCGCATCATAAATTACAACATGAAGCTCTTGATTGAATTGTGTTGGGGTTTACTTTTGTTTCAGTGGAAAGCAAGTGCTGCGTGCCTTATTTTAACCTCCGTGTCACAGGAAATGAGCCGGAATGGACATCAGCTCTGTCCAGCTGTGACGCTCAATCATCAGTTTAAAGACCCAAGTCTTCGTTTATGAACCTGCGGGCCAGTTCTCAAATAATACATGTGCAAACAAAAACGTTTAACAGCATCAGAAAAAGGGTAATAACTTACAGTAAATTGTCGTCTAGTGTTAATCTCTGGATTAAAGGAATAGTTTGACACTTTCATGTCAAGAATGCGATGACAGGAACTATACCACACTGTGAAACATCTCTGCACAAAACCTGTTCAGGATCAACAACGGCACTTGAAACTTCATCATCTGAAGGAGAAGGAGAGGTTTCTTTGGGTCCTGCTGCCCTCTCTGTCCACTCCCCCGTACTTTCTCCTGACCTTTGACCCCCTGAGGTTCAGACAGTCAAGTGTTTGTCTGAACGGACCATCTGCCTCTGCTGAACCTCAGCCCGTAATAACATCTACATTCCTTTGGCTGAAACCTGCTTCCGCTGGCTGAGAGCGTCTGTGTATATCGCTGTTTATTTTGATTTGGCCGCAAGTACACAAAGGAAATGTCATTACATAAGATTTTTGCCGTCACGAGGAAATGAAAGTACACAAGGACGGAAACAGCAGCAGAGTTCATCTGTGGGTTGATGCGTGGCAAAATACTGTGACGACTTTGCAAAGGCTAAAGTATAGAAAAGATGCGAAGAATGTCTTCAATCTGTTGCCATTAGGTGAAAACTTTGTATAATATTATGTTGACTTCCGTGTGTCTGCCTTTGGTTGAAGGATTTCACTGATTTCTTTGACTTTTTAGGTTCATGAAATTGTTCTTAAACCCAAATAGATAAAGTCAAACCTACAAATGTCATGTTTGTCACCCAACAGCCCCAAAACATTTAGTGCATGTGACCTATCTGTGTTTATTTAAGTGATCCCTGTAAGCACTGATTTGGGGATTTTGCAGGTCAAAAGCCGTCAGCCGGTCTAACTGGGATAAATTTGGTTGAAAAGTGTATTTAGGACTTGCTTTACATTGAAATATAGGTCTTGAAATGCTTTTGAAACCATGCTCATATGTGAAATTTTGTTTGAGCATAAATAAAATCTGCACCAATTACAAATTAACAATGGATCAAATGACTATGTTGCTCGTAGAATTATTGTCCACCAAACATGAGACAGACACAGTTAGCGACTAGCTGTTCAGCATAGCTGAGCATTTAGCTGCTAAACGGCCACATATTTTTCTCAGGAATTGGTGGAGACCAAAAACAGAGCTAAAAGGAGCGTGAATATTGGACTTATATTCATCAGGTGGTCACAAACATGACTCCATATTTGCCAACTTGTGCATTGTGTTTACTGCTTGTTCTGCTGCCCCCAAGAGGACAAAAAAAAAATTAATGCAGCTTTAATTCACCATTTATGGGCAGAGACCCGAAAGTCTTAGTATAATAATATAATAATAACTTTATTTATATAGCACCTAACTTAGATGTGAAGACGTTTTTGACCTCAAATCACCAAATCAATACCTCACTGGAATACTTTGCTTCTGTAAGTATCTGTTGAATCCCAAAGGATAACCTCACACAACAACCAGCACACACAACATACCAGGATCCCAGAGCGCACAGTGTGATTAGCCTGATGATGGCTGTCTGCTGCTACCCACAGTAATCACTCCCCACATTACAGCAGCCTCGGGTCAAATTTTGATTACAGTAATGACTGTAAACATTAAATAAAAATCATTTAAAATGGGGATTCTGACTGTTCTGCCCCGACGTGGCAAATTGTTTCCCAGACCATCGTCTGCCTTTAACGTGGGAAACAGGAAACTCTTGTCTGCCTCCCGAAATGGGAGTGAGTTACAGATATTCTGTGTTGTTAATTCTTCTGTCCATCCAGCGGAGAGAAAGAATCAGGTGTTTTTCTGTAAACAAGTAATAATTACTCTTTCATCAGCTCCTTCTCTGTTCTGACAAACATGTTTACAGTAAACAGGCCCACCTGCCTTTCAAAGAACGAACTGATGTGTCTGCAATACAGACAGCAAAATGCCATCATAAATATTACTGTGGTTTTGTTATCAATATGCTAAGGTCACAACAGTGTCTGATTATTTGCAGTAGAAGGAAAAACTATGTATGAAGGGTGCAACTCACAAATGTGAACTGATGATAAACAGATTTGATATTGACATTTTTGCCGTTAAATTTAAAGTTAATTTGATTAAAAACAAGCTCCCTTTGCGGCAGAAGTCTATAGTCCCCAGAGCCTTATATATCTTTGTAGTATGTGCAGTAAAATCGGGCCAACCACAACCGTTTATCTAATGTGGGTGGGTTTGATACGATGACTGTACAGAGGAGCGCCATGAGGCTTTTTCCACAACAACCAAGATGGCTGCCGTTCTGAATCCGCGGTATATTTTCTCTAAAAGAAGAACAAACAGCTGCACGTAAAGCTTTAGTTGATAAGAAAGATGTGTCTGCTGTACTTCCGACAGGATTCGCTCCAGAGTCCGTTTGGAACCGGAGCGAGACCACCTCCTCTAAAGGGTCTTGAGTGCGATTACTGTGTTCACACCTGCCTAAACGAACCGCACTAACCGGGCAAACGCACCAGAGTTCGCTTTAACCAAACCAAAGAGGTTAGGTGTGAAAATGCCCTTAAAGTATTTCATGCTGCAATAGTTGTTTAAAGAGTTTTTATAGATATTTGGGTCCCTTTTTTGTTGAGAAAACTTGAGAATTCAAACTGAACACAGCTGCTGTTCGTCCTAAAGCAACAAGAAATAAACTTTGTACGGCCAACTTTCAAGCCTACAGGAGGTGAGTGTTTGGTAGTTAAAAGAGAGCTCAGTTCTGGGATACTTTCGTCAACCTCTCATAAATATGATTCACATGGTCACATCGTATGTTGTCTTTGTTTCCTCAGCGGGGAAAGCACAACTACGACAGGAACATGTCAGCCACTTAGATCAGATATGAGACACAACCCACTGAAAGACACTTGTGTTTTCTGACGCTACAGTAAATTCCTCCTGCAGCTGTGTGGTACATATCTCCTCAGGCAGGATGTCCCAGCAACAAAAGACCCTCCCCTCTCCTCCTGTCCCCTCCCAGAACAGGATGTGAGTGGACATCCTGCCAGCAGTGGTCTCTTCCTCTGTTACCATCAACTATTATTAGCGGACAGCCAGAATCAGCTGTCCTGCATGGGCCTGAAAGGATATCCCAATGCATTCTATCAACTCCTCCAACCGCTTTTTTACCTCAAGCCTCAAAATAATAAACACAAAAGTCCAGAAACAAGCCATCTGTCTGCCTCCACCCTGACGCGACTTACAAAAACAGAGCCATGCCCACATATCCAGCCAATAGGAGCAAAGTGCAGGCCAGGTGTGTGTATATGTGTGTTTTTGCTATATTGTGCCAGGAAGACATTCCGGCCGGCTCTTCAGCCCTGTCTGCCGGCAATCAGAAGAGTGTTTGAGTTCACACCTACACACATACAGTATATACATGTATATGGTCACACACTCTTGGGGAAGTGTACCTTGTGTCCAGCTTTGTTGGTCCCACTGCCTGCCGGTCCTGAGCTGGGAAAACTCTGAGAAATGTTTCACTGGAAAAGAGAAAGCAGACAAGATAAGATTCCAAAATGCAGGCACATCTGCATCCAGTAGGGTCCATTTTGACATTATCTCTTACCATAAGGCGTTGGAGGAGACACTGGGAAGGTCGGAGTAGGAGGGACGATGTCAGAGCTGTTTGTGTGTCCCCGATAGTTCACGCTGTTGGTTTTGTAGAGATGGCCATGCTTTAAAAACGAAGAGCAGAATAAGAGACATAAGGGGGAAAGTCAATAACATGATTTTCTCTAAGTCTTATGAGGTAACAAGCCCACACACACACACACACACACACACACACACACACACACACACACACACACACCAGCAGACATCAGTCTTGTGATCTGTATGTGGCTGCAGCCTGAGTTTTGGTGTAAACAGTCGAGCCATTCATGTCACACAGCTATAAGCATGAGTGCAAGAGCAGAAACCTCAGAAAAAGAAACAACAGACATCTGTGTTATCTTTTTCTTTAATGTAATTAAATTAAATTTAAAGTTTTGCAAAAATTGTGATTACAACTCTAAGGAAAAAAATAGAATATTAGAAACAAAGACAACCATGAAAGTGGTATCTTTTAACACATTTGCACATAAAACTACACATCTAAAATGAGGATGCTTGGTTGTTACATGGCAGAGAAACACAAAAATAAGCATCAACAAATGAGATGCAACATTTTAATTAGTGAGTTTTAGAGGTGCTGGTTTTTTATTACAATCGGACAGAGCAAAGCTAGCTGTTTCCCCCCTGCTTCCAGTCTTTGTGCTAAGCTAAGTTAGCAGTAGTAGCTCCATATTTAAGTGGAAGTGTATTTCCCAAAACATCAAACTCTTCCTTTCTGACTCCTTCTGCTTCCTGGACTTTAGTTTTACTTTCAGTAACTGATGGCGCAATATTTTAGCTTCTCAGGATCCATGCCCTTTAATTTGGGTTTTTTTAAATTATTAATCAACTATTTTTTCTACTTTAACTATTGAACCAGATTGTTTTTAACAACTTTTAGTTGTTGATATTACTTAGCAGCCCTGGTAATCTTATGTTAGCTTCATGTCCTATTAGCTACTGATGGACTGCTGATAGTTTAGCTCCGCTAGTGATATTTTGGCTTTATGTCCTATCAGCTGATGTTGGATCACTAATGTTAATGTGATGTCACGTACCTGGGCCACCAATAAACTGGATTGGACAGAAAATGTCTGTGCCCAATAACTGCAAGATGGCAACAACTTAAACCTATGAGTAACCAAAACTGTACAGTTTAGCTGGACAGCTAAACAATGAGCTGAAACTAGCCACGGGGAGCTGCAGATTCAGGTGATATTTCTCTGTAGCTTCATCACTATGAGCAAAGTATTAAACTGCTTTTTGTAGTTGTAGCCTTGTGTGGGTGAAGTTCATCTACCAGCAGTCAAAGTGGCCGTCAGGTGAGGTGAACAGGGAACCTGTGTTTACCTGAGAGGGTGAGAAGGAGAAACTGTACACTGGGGAGCCTCTGGAGCTCTGAGCACCACCCCGGCTCCATCCTGGACTTTGGAGACCAGCGGAGTCTGTCACATCACTGACCTGCATCTGCCTCTGCCCCCAACCTGATCAGGAGAAGAGAGATAAGGAGACGGGTGAGGGTGGGGAGGGAGGGAGAGCCAGACAGTCAGACAGATTATGATCTGAAATATAAACAACCGAAGAATCAAACTCAGTCATGTGTTCCTCTATGAAATTAAATATCCACAAAAAGTTATGTCTGTTCTTGTAAAAAAAAAACACAACATTAAATGGTATTGACACTTTGTTATGACCAGATGCCAACCAGGTGATGACAGCGGTTCATGTTAGGCTCGTTTGTCTCTGACAAAAGCGTCTGTCAGTATGTTTTATCAGCAGTATGTAGCTGCTGTCATCAGGGCAGACAGAGCTAGACTTCGCTCTGACCAGATGGTGGAACATCGTGGCGGCTTGTCGGAAAAACATCTGTTGGAACAAACAGTCCTTTTATTTTTTTTTAGTTTGACAACCACACATTTCAGTTTTATCTAATTGGTTTTGAAAAAGATTCATAAAATCATCTAACTGATAGCAAAGTGTTAGAGCTCTATCAGCTTATTTTAGTTAAATACATCAGTATCGGCCGATAAATAACAAGAAATGACCACTTTTGTCCTCTAGAGAGCACTGACTAGTTTATTTTTTACCTGTGACATGTCCCACTCAGTACATATTCATTTAAAACAAAATTTAAGGAATCTTTGTCAGAATTCTTCGGTTATGTTAAACAAATATTGGCTAATATATTGTTAGCAGATTCTTTTAAAAACTCAAACATGGATATCAGTATCAGCTTCAAAAATCCAGTACTGGTCAGGTTCTACAAAGAAATAAACTAAACCTTGTGTTTAAGTTAAAGCGTTGAAATGATATAGTTAAAAGGGGATACAAAATATTTGCTCTCAGCAACTTTAATCCAAAAATGTATTGAACTTGAGAAAAGTCACCTCTTCTTATGCTACAAACTTCTATATATTCACGACAACAAACTTTTGTCAAAGTTTATTTGTAATTTAACACTAAAACTGCTTTTTGAGTTACTGAATTATACGTACGGTCACATTATTATACTATCCATTGTTCTTGTCCCAGTCTATACCTTTAACTGCAACTGCAGTTCTTTGCTTTTTTCCCCATAGACATCCAAGTAATGCTGTCCTCAACAACAACAGCCTTTCAAAACATGTAAAAACAGAAATCAACTTTTGACCGCATGGAGAGTCTGGAGTAATTTGCAGAGAGGTAGTTCTAGCAGTAGTATTAGTGTACAGTGTCACTTTTCACTCTCTGCCACATGACGTTAGCTACCGGTTCAAACAGGTACAGCTCTGGATATTTGTCTTGGCTGTCAGTGAAGGTGGAAACTAAAGGGGGAGACAAGTTTCAAATGATGCTTTCAGGTGGTTTGAATGTATTTTTTGAATATGTGAAGGGGGCGTGTTCAAGCTAAAATCGGGTGTTAAGTGGGAAACTCTTGTGGGACCACTACAACAGAGGGTTGTTGACACCAGAGGTGTCCGTAGGCTACTTTTCGGTAGCCTTGCTAGCTTGTTTACTTGCACCATGAGTGAACTGTTAGAAAGTTGTCAAGGAAGAAACGTTGAAAAGTTAGTAAAACTCTCTACAGCGAAGGGAAAACACGGTAAAGCTTGTCTGTGAACCTGCTGTGTTTCTTTATCCTTTCACCGTTACCAGTTGACATTAAACATGCTAGCGGATTAGCATGCTAGCGGGAGTGCTAGCTCAACTACTCACGTCGGTCATGAAACCCTCGAATTGCAGATTGCAGCAGTTGTGTTGCTCTTGGGGCGAGCCAGGTTGGGTGATATTGATATATCGTACAAAAACAATATTGATCATTTGGCAATACTGGGTCTGACTTTGGATTGATATTTATACACAGCAAACGAAAATTATGAGAAACCAAAGTTAGTAATGCAGATATGATAATAGAGACATTATTTAGTTCTTTTACAGAGATAGAACAGAAAAACAACAATTTAAAATCGTCTTATTTAATGTATTGCAGCCTTCGAAAACTAAGGAAACACCAAAAACACAGAAACCAAAGTCTGACGTGTGTGACATGATGGAGATTCATCATATATGGGGCCACACTCAATTGTACATATCAACTATAAACAGCAATGTGGAACATTGTGAGCATCCGTCATCTCAAAATCACATGAAAGGCCAAGCTAGTCCAGTTACTCTGCCTGCTGAGGGTGCTTCCACTCTTTTGTTACAGTGTCGAGTATCACTTGATACTGAAGGGAGGCAGAAGGAGGGCATGATGCAAACATACTGGAGAGCAAAGTGTTTTGTCAAACTTCAAAAGCATTCCCGATTCCTTAAAACATCGCCTTGAAAAACACACGTTACAAACAGACAATTCTACACACACACACACACACACGTCCACAGTAACTAAGCAGTGAAATATTAGTGTTACTGCTTCCAATATGCCCTTGGGAGATATCAAACTTGCTGACCTACATACAAACACATGCTCCGTTTCCTGTGCTCAGATTCCATGATCAGGAGAAGAACCACAAGACCTCTCATTGACCTGACGGTGTACAAAAAAAACGCAGGGTCAGAGGTTAAATGTCAGCGGTAATGTAAGCCTGTGTGGCACATGGCCGTGGGCGGGGCACCGATAACCCCAGCAGAGACCCTGACAGACATGAGCCAGGAGGCCGCTCTCATCAGCCCCTCGACTGTCCGGAGCTCCTATATGAACCACCGGGCCACTCGGAGGTTAGCTTTGATGGAGCGGCTGCTCTGTATGCAAAGAGCTGGGAAGTGATGACATCACTCGTAGACACCTGTGACCCAAAGTCCTCGAACAGAAAATGAATCAGGGATGGAAATGCGCCTCTTCCACTCATGCCAGCAGGGGGAGAAGAAACAGTGAAGAAGAGGCGACACTCAAGACACATGGAAAACGGGCATCATCAATGGGAAATGTTCAGGTTTTAAGTTTTCAAAGGTGGGACAAAGTCATTGTTTTGCAAGTCACAAGTAAATCTCAAGTCTTGACTATGATGTCCCAAATCAAGTCCCAAGTTCTAAACTTTGTGTTTCGAGTCCTTTCCTGCCTTTTTCAGACAACATTCTCGGATTGATTCAAAGTGTAGTCTTTGTCAGGAAAATGAAGAGTTCAATCTTTGGGTTTGGGGAGGATATCGGGGAATTTCCAAGTGAGTCATTGGTGTCAAAGTTTAAGTCTTCTTTGATTTTGTCAAGTTGAGTCTAACCTCTGCCTTTGCAAGTTCTACTCGTCCTCAAATAACGTAAAATGTACTGTATTTACCAAGCTAGCACTTTAAGTAAACAGACTTAGGACGTACAGTAACTGATATAATTTATATATAATTTATGGATATAAATAAGCTTTCTCACATTGCCATCCATCCACTCCATCACCCAAAACATCCCTTTACTCTCCTCCACCACTTCATAAGTCATATACAGTAGATCCCACATGCTCAATATGAGGTCTCCAGTCCAGATCTGGACTGAAACACAATTTAATCTGAACCCAGAACAAAATTCCAATGCAACCTGACCCGGAGCGCTTGTGAGTGACGCTTTGCTAGCACGTCATGTGTCAGCTGCAGTTAGCAAGCTCATTGTTGGAGCTAGGAGAGCAACTAGCTGACCCAAAGAAAAAGAAAGCTTGACTGTGAAAACTGTGTGTTACGCACGATGTGTATGTGTGTGCATGACCCCAGTGTGTTTAATTTGCAATGATAGAGCGGCCATTGTGAAGAGTGGTCACAATGCCACCACGACACCAAACATTTCCCAATTTCAACCAAACATGCTCCCAGAGCATGTAGGTAAGAAACAAGCTACCAGCAGAATAATTGTAAAAGGGAAGGGAATCAGCATTTTCAAACATGAATACAGTGAAGAACTCTGCAGCAAACACACTAATGAACACTTGTGTCAGTGCCATCATACCTTCTGTGCCCAAGATTAAGGACTTGGTTACAAAATAAAGGCGTCACTTCGAGATCAGATACTTGATTGAAGATGTTTCCTCCAGTTATAGTAACTGTTATATATCAAAACACACGTAAATTAAAGTCCAGTGCTCGCTGACATGCAGGATAGAGAAAGCTGTGTGCAGCACGCGCTCTCACTCTATTGGCCGGTAAACTGTTTTTTGGATTTTACAACTGGCACTGTAGCTGAATAAATGAAATAGGCACAGCCACCTGGCAATTTTTCCTGTGTAAAAGCAAATGTAAATTATTTAATAACTATTATATAATTATAATTATCAGATTATATTGTATGAGATATCTGAACTGTATGAGTTCAGATATCTAAATGTCATAAACCAATCAGCCTGCATGATGCCAGGAATGTTGGAGAAAATTGGGGCGCAGTTTTCTGAAGAGGCAACATTAATGTGTAATAAATACAATGTTATAAAAGATCCACCTGTAAAGCAGCTAGGCTGTAAACTATAGGCTGAACTACTGATAGTCTGCAACCTTTATCTCAACTGAACTTTGACATCATTGAAACTTTTGGTTCATCGTAGCTTCGTGATCCAGAAGCCTCCGGGCAGATAGACTGACAGATTGCAGATCGACGGGCCTGTATCTTTTTGAAAACTGTTTGAAATCAGCTTTTGTTTTTTGACTTCCACAAGATCTGTTAAACTTCATTGTGCATAAGAAAAGGTGGAATAGTTTTATATTGATGTGCTGTGAAAGCAATGCGTCCAGGTCTTAATGATAACTAGGCCAGTGGGTTAATTTCCTGAACTATGAAAGTCAGAGTCAAGTCTGCTGTTGATGGAGAAGCTGATCTGAAGTCTGATAAAATGGATTTGCGTTACGGTACTTACTGGGGGGCATTTCCCACACGGCATCATCAGATACGGGACACTTAAATTTGCACAAATCCACTTACCAAATTTGAAAATGTTTTGGTAATCTGGGCCCCTGCACACATTCCTTCCTGTGCCGTTAATCTGCTTCAGAGCTCAGACACCAGCTGTGGCTCCTGAGGGGTTCGAATACTGTAATATTTTTGCCCCATACTGGATTCCAAATAGTAAAACTTCACTTTTAAAACTTCCTTTTCTTTATCAGGATCTTAACTTTTCTGTTATTGTTTAAGCAGAAGTGACAGAGTGGAGTCTAGATCTAAATCTGCTAAAGTTTAAACTCTTTCCTGTTATGGGCTGATGAGAAAGCTCTTGCATTATTACTAATATCCCCCTTTAATGGCGTTTCACAGTGTCTAACATCCTTGACTGATACAAAAGCAACTAATTTAATCCCATTCAGCTACTTGCAAATCTGTAGGGTCTGTATTTATGTCAGTGGATTATGTTTTGCTGGCATTACTTCATCCTGTGGTGAGAGGTCAGATTGGTCTGTCTTCGCACATACTTTACTTACGTAACCTTTTCTTCCAGCTCTGTATATTTCCAATTCAAATAAGACGGTCTAAAGGGTAAACACATCATTGTGTAGCGACCAGAGGTCCTGATTTCACACTGCTTACACTGCAGGAATACCCACTACCTGTTTAACCAAATGCTTCCACCCTTTCAGGAAACACCATGCACACTAACACCTTCTGTAACAAACACAGATGGCGGCAGCGCTTCAGTCCTTCAGTCCTGGTTATAAATGCTTCTCTGTATGTGCAGGCTGAACTGAGCTCTACAATATAACAAGCCCAGCCTACAAGCTTCATCTGCCCACCAGCCTGTTGGCACATATGTGTTTTCTTTACTGGCTGGCATTTCAGCCAGTCTTAATTTCACAGTGGACTGTTTTGTGTAGAGTTGTATAAAGGTACTGTGCAGTTATAATTAAACAAGGTAAATGGTCAGTTTATCCAAAATGCATACATTTTTAGCTGTATTTAGCATTGCAGAAAATGTTGGCTTTAAGTGCTGAGGTCGATTTTGTTTGTTTTTGTTTTGCTCTCAGCACTAAGGGCCCTGTTTTAATGGTGCAACGACAAGCGCAAGAGCGCCAGTAATCCAACATCTCCAACACAAACAGGCACAGTTGCCTTTTACTAACAATAATCCCTTGCAAAGCAAGTGTTGTCAACATGTCTTGATAACTCATCCCCAAGCTAAAGTAAAGTTTAATTAAAGAGTCTCTATCCATAGCTAACAAGTGCCTAACGCATGGGGTGGCTGGAATGAATGACTTGGCTTTGTGCACTGCCAAAATTATTTAATTAATTAATTTGCACGCAATAGCATTTCGAGCGCTCGATGTAGTAAAACGTGGCCTCGATATATATATTTTTTTCTCTCTATGGCCACTCCGTACTTTCCGCTGCCTCACTTGACAAAACCTCCCACCTGTGCACCGTGCGCTCTGCGCTGGGCACCAAAATACCACACAGATGAGCAAAGAGAGTTACAAGGTCAGGAAAATACCAAACAGTATTTTGCTTCGACTGGTCGTTGCCCATAAAAGTCCACAGCCATGCTAGCAGCTCTGTGAGGCTGTACTTAGGCACAGCAGGGCTTTTAGCTAATTGCTGACATCAGCATGCTAACATGCTCGCAGTAGCAATGTTAATATGCTGAGGTTTAATAGATGACTATGTTCACCATCTCAGTTTAGCGTGTTACCATGCTAACATTAACATTTTGCAGATATTTGGTCATAAACCAACATATTTGATCGTGTGTAGCATTTCATGGCAATCCACCCAACAGTAATAGAGAATTTCACTCAAAACCACAAATGTCAACCTCATGGTGGCGCTAGGGGAGAAGTCAGGGAATCACTAAAGTCATTCAGATTCATCCTCTGGAAACCATGAATGTCCGAACAAAATTTCATGGCACTTTATCTGATACTTGTTGAGATATTTTGACCAACCGACCAACCCTAGAGCCTTGCTGCTAGGATAGCGATGTGTCTTTCTTGTGATGTGGGTGAAGTGACTCTTTAAACTGTAAAAATCTCTGTCAGACTATTTGAAGGTGATATTTTTATTCTATGGTGTGATGCTTCTTTTTTCATTTGTTTGAATTGGTCTTACCTGACAGATTGGCATTTCCCTTGTGGCTGAGGCCGTTGGTGTGGAGGGAGGTGGAGCGGGACAGGGGGGCACAGCGGGTAGGAACCGGAACAAAGGTGGGGTCCAAATCCAAAATCAGCTGGTTCAGCTGCTCTATGGACTCGTCAATGTCTGTGGTTAACGAATCCAACTCCTCTTCTTGGCAAGACGAAGTGTGTGTAGTATTGACAGACTGTATGTTTTGTGTGCCGTCCTCGTCCACCAGCCCTCTCTGCACTGCTTCCCTGCTGCTGATTCCTCGACGTGGTGTGTCAGGAACAACCAGAGGTGGCGGCCTCTTTTTAGTCACCGTGTTCAGCCTCTCTTTCCCGTCGACTTCGAGGTCGAGGTCAGTGACAACATCAACCATCTGCTGCTGCCGAACCCAGGAGTGCGTGGAGTACTCAGTTTGAGTTTCAGGCAGGTTCTCGGAGGAGAGGGAGCAGATGCTGCTTGAGCTCGGCATGTCTACAGCAGCAGGAGCTGCCTCCCCATCTACTTCATCCTCATCATCTAATATATCAGTTTCCCTCTCGCTGGACGAAGCCTCTCCATTGATAGTGTGTCTCAATCCAGACTCTTCTCCGGTCATCTCCCCCTCCCCTCCACTGGCAACAAACTCAGTCATGACCTCCAGAAGAGGCTGAGCAATTTCAAATTCCACCCCAGAGACCAGCTTCCCTACCAGGGTACCCTTGTCCTGTGCAGCCCCTCTCCTCTGTCTGGCTCCGATCCGCCCCTGTGAAGCAACAGACAGGCCTGAATCACTGCTGGCAGACAGGGCTCGGTCACTGCAGCTGGGGCTGCTGGTGGTCGGAGGGAACGAAGCTCCTTCCTCACTACTCCTCTCCCTCACTCTGGCATACAAACTGCCATTTCCAGGGTCCAGGATATGAGGTGGAGCTGTGACGACAAAATCACTGTGGTCAGTTTAAAGTTCGTATGTTGACAGAAGAGAGAAAACAGATGCAAAAGTGACCTGTTGAACCAAGGGCACAGGTTCGGCGTCAGACGTGATGAAATCAGAGGTTCTTCAACCACAAAAAAACAAAACAAAAACAACCTATTTCATATTTACTTTTCTGCCTGATCTTTTACTGATATTCAATTCTATTTTTTAGAAGAGTATAATTAAACATTTTCACCTGTATATCAATCGAAATATAAATTTACTGCAACTAACAGTTCTTTTCTTTCTATCAGCTGTTTTCTTGATTAATAAATTAATCATTTGGTCTACAAAATGTAAGAAAACAATGAAAAAGCCCATTTAAATTGCAAGTTTTGTCGGACCAACAGTCTAAAACCCAAACATATTCAATTTACAATCAAGAAAAACATTTACAACTAAGAAAAGCAATTTAAGAAGCTGGAACCAGAGACTTTTTGGCATTTTTGCTTAAATGATAATTATCAAAAATTGTTGCAGATTAATTTTCTTTCCATCTACTACTCTTTTAACTTGACTAATTGTTTCAGCTCTAATATAGATTAATCATTTCCCCCAAAAAAGTGTGCAGCAGTGATTGACCACAGCATGTATGTAGCCTTAGAGGCAAAACCCAGGGAAAACATTTCACAACTCATCATCCTGTCGTCTCAAATCTGGATTACTGTATTAATCTGTAAAATTTTAACTTAAAGCCGAAATGACACCCTTGTTTTGACTACATATGACTCCATACCTGCACCACTACTGTATATGATTCACTATGACACACACACACACACACACACACACACACACACACCCCACCTGTTGGACCACAGCCATCACTCCAGACACACTCCATGTAGATAACACAGAGCCCCTTTGTGTGGGCTGGCGGATGCATACGTGTGTGTGTGTGTGTGTGTGTGTGTGTGTGTGTGTGTGTGTGTCATGCAAAGGATGTGTGTGTCACAGGCGTCTACCTGAGGTCACACACACACACACACACACACATTCTGTTTACTGTCTGACGCAAGAAGAGAGCATATTTCTAAGTCTTACAGCAAGTTAGAGACTACTAGAGCTACTAGAGTTGAAACACTTAATCAGTTAGTCAATCGACTGAACTATTTTTGTCACACACTTCTTGTTGTGCTGCTTATTTGATCATAAATGATAATAAACTGAAAATTTTGGGGGTTTTGGACTTGTAGACCAAATAATGAATCTATTAATGGAAATAAGACCCCTAAAACATACTAGACAGTTATGTATTATAACTAAAAAGATCAAGTTCTTCTCTGATAAAGGTTGTTACATTTAGATGAGATAAGAGCTGCCTCGAACAGTGACTGCAACAATACATACAGTGCATACCAGAGCCGCAGGAGCACAGCCTCTTAAGTCCAGAGAGGCAATAAAACTCAAATACCAGGCATGCATGGTAAAACCTCACAGCTGGTCTATAAGATCTCACACACACAGATGCACAAACTGATAAACACACTATATAACTTTCACAATACTGTAAGAACTTCAGAATAACTTCAATTAAAAAAAAGACACACGCCAAACTAGCATCAAAAAGCAGCTTACTTCAACTGGCAGTCAGGAGTAAACATTCCCTGTTCCCGCTGCAGACTAGAAACAGGATGGGAGTGCTTAGATGAAGCCTCCCCTTCGGAGTCAAGAGAAAAAAGGAAAAGAGAAACAGATGAAGGGAAAGAGGAGCAAGGACGAGGGCAGAATGAGAAGGATGCAGGGGGACAGATAGAAAGGGGAAAAAAAAGGAGGCTTAAAGGATTCAGACCAAGATTAGCTGAAGTCTCTCTTCCGTCCTCTGCTGTTGTCCTCTCTGTCTCTCAGGCTGCCACAGGAAGACAAGCAAAGAAACTTCTTTCTCTTAAGGTGCTAACAGCCCCCCCTGTGTCCCCCCCCCCCCTCCCCCTCACTCATGTCACTCCTGCACTCCTTCTTCAAGCAGCCTGCTCCGTCCCTGCACTACGAATCCCCGCCTTCACCGTCACTACGAAATTAGCCTTCATCCCTCCCCCTGCATCCTGTCCCGGCTGACACAGGTAGGTAACGCTGTGGAGAGAGAGAGAGTGTGTGCGCTCATGCAGTTTAATGCCTAAGGGGAAAGCAGTGGAAGGAAACTGAAGGGTGGATCATTCACTAGACTGCCTGCAAGCGCACACACAGGTGGAAAAGTTTGTGCAACACACATAATGCACTTTAAAGTAAAAAAAAAAACAACAACACACAAAGCACAAGGACCTTGAGCTGGCCAAATATGGTGAGGGGAATGTAAACACGGGGGCGGGCTCTGGAGAGTCTTGTGTGCAGAAGGGGGATGGGGACATATTGGACAAATTGCAACTTGAACCTGAAAGCAACACGCACAGCTCGAAAAAGGGAGACAGGAGAGCAGATAAAGGGGAAGAGAAGAAAGGGAGATGGTAAAAGGCGATGGGGAGATGGAGTGATAGCAGGAGGGGAGGGGAGGGGAGGGTAAATGTGAACCACCTGTGGTTGAAAAGAACATTCTTGCGACTGGCTGCGTTGCTAACTGGCTGGCACCCTCATTATGCTCATGTGTGTGCTGGCGGTTAAACGTAATGGCCATGTGTGTTTGCATTCATATGTGTGTATGTGTGCGTCCAGCGCTCGTCCATCTAAATTACATGGCTGTTGGAGCAGATTTAGCAATGGCATAAAACAGCTGGAGCTGAAACCTCAACCACCGGTTTAAGTGATTGTTTCAGCTGTCTGGATGTGTGTTTTTGCGTTGGTGTTGTTCTGTGTGTGCGCGGTTATTCTCACTAAATTTCTCTCTCTTTGAACAAACAGCCGCCTCCAAACACACGGGTCCGGTCTGGCTGCTGTCTAGATGATTGTTGTTACACCCATTCCCAGGAACGTGAAAAAGAGGCCTTTGTGACCACAATAGTTGTAATCTGTCACACTGATGACCAGATAGTTACCGACAGCACTGACCGCAGAGGAAGGCTGGAGTCCAAACAGACCTTCTCTGAGACCGGGTCTTTTTTTGCTCAGGAAGGTTCCTAACTGAGTGAAATGAGCCGGAAGTTTCTAAGCAGCAGCCATGATAAGAGCTAAGGAAAAGGTTCCTTTCTTATCTCCTTCAGCATAGAGTACACTGGACCATCCTTTACCAAAGGAAAAGAGATAATGCCACCACGCGACCACGGCAGACCCACGTCAATAACATCCACCGTCACACAATTATGTAGCCTGTTAGTATAAGTGCAGCGGGACTCTCTTAGCACTGCGGCTGTCTTTTCAGAAAGTGCTTATGAATTCTCCTTCACATCTTTCTTTGACCTCGTGACGTTTTCCATCAAGGTCAGAAAAAGTTTAGGAAAAGACACAGGATGTAATTGCTTTTCTACTACTCGACCGCAGCTAGAATCTGTACCCACACAGGGATATAACTTCTGAAGAGCAGCCAGAGATACATTCATTGATTTTCTTGGCCTCAAGTCCCTGTTCCTCACCTCTAATACGACCCACAGGAGCATTTCCTAAATTAGCGCCCCCTACTGGTGGCAGGAGATATAACTCCAAAAACGACAGAATGGGTAGTTTGCCAATGATTCCCAAAATGACATATCATACCGGACCTTCATAAGTTAAAATAAGTCACACGAACGGCGGTCTCCTGGGTGAAAGTCCTGTGTTCACCCCGACCACCACCACTTTATCACTCTTTATACCACCTCACCGGACTTCCTCCTTTGCTCCCGTCATAATTACTATGGCCACTAGAGGTCGCCGTACATACAAATGCAAATATGGCTCGTAATAAGCTGCTGCACAGACGACCTGTACCGACCTATTTTTGGGGAGCACGGTCTCCAAAATTCAAACTCTGCCAAAAAACAAAACACAGACTTGATGTTCACTGTGATGGATTGCACAGCTCGTCTGCTAAAAAATACATTAAAATGCCTGAAACTATACAGCAGACTTTGGAAATTTGCCAGCAGCAATGTAAAGTACACATCATGTTGTTAAGGAGGTAAAACTTACAAAAACATTGGTTTGGTTTTCCTAAGAAGGACACAGACAACTAAAGGTCATGTTAGAGCAGAGCAGACACGTTTATTTATCTCCCATAATGTGCTGTGTCTTCAAATATATTGTTTTCCTATTAATGAAGTCAGAGACACCACAGGAATTCAACAACAACAGGAAAAGAAAGTGAAAGAAGGAGAAACAGAAGGGGGAATTCCTGATTTAAAAACATTCAAATGGACCTCACCTGTCTCAGGAGAAGACGTGTCTTGATATGAATCTCGTCTAACCAGCGGGTCCAAGGTGTCATAGTCCACCGTCACACAGCGGCCGTTGTACCACAGCTCTCTGCCTGCACATGGAAATGACAAACAGGGCAGCAGACAAAGAGGCAGCACTGGTCAGGAGTCAGTTAAACAACACACACACACACACACACACACACACACACACACACCCACACACACACAGCCTACTGTGTGTGAACGCACAATAACACCAGCTGATTGTAAGAACTAATGAGAGCTTTAACTTTGGTTTTGCTTCAATTTCTAGTTGACCGTCAGCCTCTGTGTGTGTGTGTGAATGTCTGTGTTTTTGTGCCCTGCTTTTCCCCGCCTGTGTGTGTGTGTGTGTGTGTGTGTGTGTGTGTGTGTGCAGTATCTGCAATCTGAATTCCTGTCAGATGTGTGCGTGTGATAACCCCTCATATTACTTCCTGTTGAGAGGCGAGGAGTGTGATTGTGCATGCTGAGGGGCCAGTTTGGCTGTTACGCCCTCCTCCTGGTGTCCAACACTGCCCCCCCCTGGGTGACTGTTTGTTGAACTTGATGAATATGTTTGTGTGTGTGTGTGTGTGTGTGTGTGTGTGTGTGTGTGCACGAGTGTTGGTTGTGCATGTGTGAGTATGTGTAGTTCTGGGAGTCCAGGTGTTTGCATGAATCACTTCCCAACAAGATAAATGTTAGGGGTCGCAAGACAATTGACAAAAGACGAAAGCAAAAATTAAAATGTTTTCTCCAATTTCTTCGAATCTTTTACTTTTTTCTTTATTGTTACTGGATTATTTTACTTCTTCAGGACTCTAAAAGTTAATTTAAAAAAAGTAGAAAACATATAATTCTTCTGTTGAATTGGTGGCGAAGGGCCGCATGTACACATTTCTTTGTTTTAAGGGGCCACTGTTGGAAACCACAGAGTGAGAGAGGATTTGTTTGGCAATCATAATTTTCACTTGCATTGTTTCAGGGTTTTCAAGTTTGAAACCTTGAACCAACATACTTTGGATCCTGGATCAAAGCTTGGCAAAACCACTGAAAAACACCTGAAACACATTTTTCACGTGCATATTTATTCTCTGTTATTCTCTGTTAGTAATGCTTGCTGGTGCCTTATATTTATGTAACTACATAGAAGCTTCATTTTTAAATGAACTGAAAAGAAACATTAATTGTGAAATATAAAGTCTTTCGTGAGAGAGAGTCTACCTGTAATCTTTTCAGGGCTGTCAGAAAGCAACAGCTCCACTTTTGCATCTTCTTGGAAGCGGGGATCTGGAATATTAACAACAACAAAAAGAAAGAAAATCAGGCAGTTGGACGGTTAACTTGGCACACTGGATATATTTCCATGTGTACTTCACACCTGCACTCCAGCATAGCTGATAAGGGGTCCAAGGTTAGTTTAGGTTATATTTACATTGGAGGAGGGGGAGAACTGAAGGATTTATCAGGCACAGATAAGAAGATATTGCAGCAGAGTAGCTGAAACAGCAGTTGGTAGAGATGGAAGCAGGTTATAAACACCTTCGCTGGCACAGTCGAGGTCCGCCTTGGAGAAAGTGAGGGTGTGTCCGTGCACGAGGCCCGTATGAAACTGCAGACGGAAGATGACCTGGCGGCTGGCTGACCGGCTGTTTTTGTCGTAACAAACCACCTAAAAGCAGAGAGGAAACGACACGCGTGGAAATGTATGTGCTGCTATGATCCACCAAAGTCACTGAGTCGCTGATTAATGACTTTTTGTTGCAAAGTCAGTATAATAGAGCAAAATAAGAGAGAAGTAAAATAACCAGTTCCACTTCAATTTGGTTTATGACCATTGTTCAAGTTGTGATGTGTTTTTTTATATTTTGTGATTTATATTATATTTTTTTATAACTTTCCAGCATATTGTTCTTCATTACATGTAAATACAACACGAAACGCTTTATTTCACACATCAGACATTTCTGAATCATTTCTCTAATGATTTCCAAGAATAATCCTGGAAAGAATTTGGTGCTGATCGTAAGAAAAAAGAGACAATTTCAACTTCTAATTAATTAATTTCAGTTCATTTCTATCGTAAACTAGAGAGTCTTTTAACACCAGGTCAGGTGAACATTAAAAAATGTAAAACTTGTCTATAGGCAAGCTTTTAATTCAACATATATGGAGAATAGTAGTCAATAATAAATAAATAATGAATTAATATTTACTTATCTTTAATTGGAGCATTTTCTTTCAAGGAAATTCCTATTTTCCTTAGAATTACTACCAATATATAGTGTTTTTTCCAGGAAATCTCTTGGAAAAATATTAGGAAATTATTTGGAAATTACAGATCCGTAAATAAAGTGTTACCAAAAAACAAGATAAATCCACTGAATACAGAAAAGAACAAAGAAGAAGAAACAGAGGGCTTTGGGGAGGGAGGCTGAAGTCGAGTAAACTTCAAAAAATGTATTCAGTTAGTAAAATAATATATATTTTCACAAAAAGGCAAATAAAATAGTGTTTTCTAATGGCTCCCCCTACAGGGTCCCAATAATAAATAATTCACATTTTGTGCCATGCACTGCAGTAGTAATCATGACCTTTTATTTATAAACCTAAATGATATTAAAAGAAAAACTCACCATGATGTCCCCCTTAAGCAGCTGAGCTGGCTGGAGCACAAAGTAGAGCTGGTGTGTCTGGGCTGCATTAACATGGCTGAGGTGGACATAAACACACGTCACCGGCTATTCAGAAACATTGCACCATTGTTCAGAGATTTTTATGTGATTCGATGCGATTTCTTACTAGACTGCGGACGTGCAAACAGCTTGTAGACTCTGGTAGACTTTCAGGAAGAGACAACATGCTAAGAAGAGGAAGAGTTTCATTAGAAAAGACGGCATTCATTTGAGAAAGAAATGTTTGTGGAATTGGTGTAGCAGAGCTGTTGACTTGAGGCTTGAGACTTTGTGATGACGCTGTGATTCACCAAGCATTTATTTCACAGTCTCAAAATTCATATCTGGCAGTCTGACACAGATTTTATGAAGCCCCTTTCACACATGCAGTCTATCCCCGAAATGTTCAGGAACATTTCCTGCATGTGGTCGTGTGTGAACGGGAGCAGGGATCTATATTCAGGGAAATCTGTACCGCCAGTTTCCCGCCTCAAAATGCCGGTACGGCAGTGTTGTGAATGAAAGCAACAACATTGCAGGGACGAGCACGTAAAGGGTTACGTCCGTCCCATTCACAAGACTCCGCTGATGACGTATTTGAATCTGCGACTTCGTTCGTGGTGTTTTGATAACTGAATATACATTACAAGAACACCGGCGCTGCACAAAAACAGCTCCTCGCCCGCCATGTTCCTGACAATAACAAGAGCCGCTTTCCCCCCGCGTACACGTACATCCGGCCTCGCCCCATCTTCTTCTTCTTCTGTTGAGTTTTATGGCGGTTGGCATCCATAAGTATTGCATTACCGCCATCTGCTGGACTGTCCTTTGCCCCGTCTATTCCAGGCGTTGCCATGGCGCGTGTGAAAAGGCACAAGACAGAAATGTTCCTGAATGTAGCTGCATGTGTGAATAGTGAAAATCACTAGCGGCGCCTGAAAGGTTATCCCAGTAATTTACCGGGAACTATGTATGAAAGTGCAAGATCCCTGTTATCGCTCAGTGTATAGGGGCCTTTAAGTCATGAAAATGAGGACTTGAGACTTTTCTCTTGAAAGAATCTGGTAAACACCCAAAATAGTATTCATATGGCTACATCTCAACTCAACAATCTTGAAATTTACTTTGTCCTTTTTGAACTTTATAACACGCTTTAAAATGATGAGCGTCTTCTTTTTTTCTTCGTCCTTAATAAGATGAAAAGAAGAATACAGTAGTTGTCTTCTACAATGACCAGCTATGTATCTACTTAGCTTCCTCTAACTCCGATCAGACATCTGCTCCTCACCTCCATCTGGTCTTATTTTGGGAAGACCGTGAAGAACAACACAGAGGAGGAAAGACGGAGAGGGACACATTCTCAGTCCTCCCTTTATCATGCTCCCCAGCATCCACACATACCTGGAGAGCACAGAGAAATGCATTCATGCTGTCTTCACAATACAAGCATCTCAAATAACATTTTCATTGAGTATCTCAACCTTACTGTAGCTTTCTTATGGTCACTTTTTCACAAGAGGATAAATCAGGTGATTAATGACCTTGCAGTCTGAGGTCAACAGTCACAGCAGATCCCTCGGTCTACATCTGAGATCAGAGGCTATACGAACTGAACCAGAGTTGACCTTTGACCTGCAGCGATCCTGCTCAACCAGCCCTGTTCTTACCGTTTTTGCGAGGGCGTCATCAGAGCGGACAGTTTGTCATTGTAGAACCGCCTCATGGCAAAGTGGTCGAGAGAAAGGTCTGCACTGAGAGAGAGGAATATATTCAGATGATGATGAATATAACGCTACTCCGCAGTTGACCTAAATTACAAAATACAGTATTTTCTGATTTGAAGTAGTATCTAGCCATCTGTGAGACTTCTGCCTCCAGCACAGTACTGCAAAAACTCACGTTGTGTAGCCAAACTTTGTTAAAACCCACAGAGCTTTGATTCACTGATTAAGATCATGTGATATGAACAGCAGACATCTACAGACTGTGCAGCTGTTTCCTGTACGAGGTACCTCAGCTTTTAAGCCAAATATGTCAGGTTAAATTTGGGGAAAATATGTATAAAATGATGCACAATATCTATTTCCATTTGATAGAATAGTGCAGCCATAACAAAACATGCAGTCCAGTCTTGAGTTTTATATTCTACTCATTCTGTAGCTTAAATGAATACAGAATATATATGTGATACTGTCACTGGCTGGGGGGCAACGAGAGCATTGCACTCCTACAACATTGTCAGACCCACGATGGACAGTTTAAATAAAATGATCAAATCATGCGGCAGAACCAGAGATCTTTTTTAATTTGTGCATCCTTCTTCCTTGTCAAACCCTGGTGCCTACAATACCCACAATGCAACCCAACGCCCGACAGTTCAGCCTGAATTTCGCGTGTGTTGTAATGTAGCCTCGAGCCGCTAACCTCAAGCTAGCGGGCTACAGAAGTCTCCACACCCCCACATTTTTATATTAAGGAGTTAGAAATATCCATATCCAGAGTAACACTGTTTCTTTAGAAGGATGCTGCTTTTTACATTTTTAAGTGACATTTTTCAATGCACCACTAACAAAATGGTATCTTACAATTCTGTAATTTGTTCTTAGTTTTATGTCTGCAGCCGTGTTATTTGTGCTGTTGCCTGTCTTGGCCTTTTTAATCTCAATGAGTCTTTAATTCCTGGTTAAATAAAGGTCGAGTAAAATTGAAAAAAAAAAAAAAATTCCATTTGTCTCCATTATATTTTGGTGGCGGCAGAAATCTCAGAGGCAGAATCTCAAAACAAAAAGACAAAAACTATCTGCATGACTAGACACGTGTGACGGTCATGAAGCAGGTGACAAATCCACCAAAACTACATTTATGGTTATAAACAACAGAACAAATGTTAACCTTTACAATCAGGGATCACACAACAAAATGCAATAAGATTTACCCCAAACTTAGACTCCGTAAAGTAACACATTATTTCAAATTAATTTAACTTTAACTTTAAGTAAACAATTCACTGGAAGATGATGAACTACACATTGCAATAAAGTAATAAAAAAAAGGACTAGATACCACGAGAGGAAAGGAAGTAAAGATTTACATTCACTGACAAACCTTTACTCACATACCTGCACTCACTCTCACAAGCACATAGATCACTCTCAGAGGGACAATGGCCACAATTAGATATTTCTCAACAGTGAGTCAGCTGTTCAGCCACGATAGCTGACTCACATCTAGACCGTAAAATAGAGGATATGTAGCCACAGAAAGAGCAAAATGTAACGTTTGCTTTAAAAATGCCTTGAAATGAATAATGTTTTGTGTCTCCTAGGCCCAGACTCTGGCTCACAGGTAAATCAAGGGTGAATAAATTCACTGGTGTGTAACAGAAACAGGATCCCTGCCCGAAAATCAAATAAGAGTTTAGTTCAAAGTCTCTTCAATCAGCCGTCCTGCCCTTTGCCTGGTGGAGACATACAGTAGATCGGCCTCTGTTCACTCTGTCTATTGTTCTGTTCACTGCTCTTTGATCTGCAAACACGTCCAACGGTAAATGTCAGTACAGTGTCATTACTTTACAGTCTCAGATCCTTTCATATCAGTGAAATCTCTAACAATGATTACGTGTATAGGAAGAGAAAAACTCTTTGGTTTGCAAATCATAATAAAGTTGGAGTTAGGTTGACCTCTAAATGCTTCTTTACCGCTCTACCGTTTGGGTAAATTCACACGGCATCAGTGTTACCTGGAGGACATGTTCCTGAAGTGGATGTACGAAGCCAGCAGAACTCCGAGCCGGCCTTTACCTCCCTGCGGAGGACAACCACAGAATCAGGAGAAATAAACTTTACACACTTGGAGTCAGTGTGCGCAGAGGAATCAGCGTCGTTTACCCTGCAGTGTAACACCAGGACGTGCTTCAGATGTGTTTTCAGCCAGTTCTCCATCGTCGTGCACACGCTGAAGATCTGATCCAGGCTGGGAGCCAAGAGATCCACCCAACCTGTGTCCAAAACCTCACAGACAAACCACACATATACAGTCCACTGCGATGTTTAACCTCTCAAATCAGTACTTTGAAGTGGCGTTATCACATACCTTGTGGTTCATTTGGGTGAGAGTGTCATTCTTCTGTGAGAGGTTGATGAGCTGAAGAAGGAAGGACGGGTTGTTTTCATGAAAAGGGAACGGATGGTGCGAGTAGAGCATTTTTCTCTCAAGTACTGTAAAAGTATCAGCAAATCTAAGAGTTTCAATTCTTTAAATTAAACTTAAAAAATAAAATCCCTGATATGTTGCTCTATTCCCAGTGGTGGAGAGTACATTTACTCAAGTACTTGTACTTTACTTGTTGTCTCCTGGCATTTATAGTAACAATTTAGACATGATGATAAAGGCTTGTCTGAAAATCTTTGGTTGTGGTACCTTGAAAGCGCTTGAATTTTACTCTTGAACAGCTGTACGAACCCTGATGATATATATTATTCTTTAGGTGAATTTCGATGCTAATACGTTTGTACTTTGTACAAGTAAAATGTTTTTCTACATTGTGGTATTGCTACTTTTACTCTTGAGTACTTCTTCCACCACTGTCTGTTCCACCCATCTCACCATGTAGTTGTGTGCATGCTTGGACTGCAACATGAGAATAATCTCGTGCAGGTTTTGCAGGTAGATCTCCTCCGGACACTCAGGAAGGCAGAATATGGTGATGATGCGTTCAGTGATGTAGGTCAGATCGATTCGCTGCAGTTCCTCCATGACTGATTCTGGCCACACGGGAAGTGAAACGCAGGGTGTCAGAATGAAAGGCATGGAAAAAATTGAGTGAAGTGAGAATTTTCACTGCAGGTCAGCAGATGTTTGCAGGGCATTTATCTGGACCGTATCAGCTGGAACTCCAAACCACCACACAGATATGCGAGTTCAAATCCGGTCAGCCTTTTTAATCCTCAAATCCTTTTTACGGGATGTGATGCTTAAAACAAAGCGGGGTCAAGGCCAAAAACAGGAGGAACTGAACCAAAAAGCTTAGTCGCTGGAGGCCCTCATTGAGCTCGTGACTGGAGGAGAGGTTATGATGAGTCACAGAAGAACGATGATGCACAAACACCAGATCCGAACCGCATTACTCATCAGCACAAACTCAATAAGCTAAAACACAGAGTCAGAAAATGCTGATCGTAGGGTTTTCTATCTGACTTTTTTTGTCAAAAAGGAGTTATTCATATGACTATAACATTTTGTGTGGGTTTATTTTTAGCTTTATGCATTAATGGTCCTATAATATGAAAAAAGGAAATTTACTTTCTCTAATTTTCTCTAACTTCAAAGCCCAGAGAACCAATAAAGTTCTGATTAGCCTCATGATGAGGTTATTATCTGTGATTAGGTTAAAGAAGGAGCTGGAAAGATCATGACATTGTGCTCAGTTGGAAGTTTAAAGACCTTTAATACAAATGGCAACTAAGTTGGGAGTCATTTTTTTTAAATCTTGTTTGAACTTGCTGATTTTTACTGTTAGCTTCCATGCTAGCAGCTATAATTAGTGTTCTGATTAGTTACTCAAAGTTACTGTTTGGGCAGAAAGTTAGATGAGAAGATTAATATTAATAATAGAGTTTTACAGGGCCGGTGCTGCCATAACAACCCTGTAAAAACACAATTAAAAAAAGTAATATAAGGTCTTCATTTGTGAGCTTTAGAGTTGCTGTTTGGTTAATTAGTAGAGAAGCATTTCTGTAAATTGTAATGTCAGTTCTTTCAGTGAAAATGTTTGATGTGTTTTTGTGTGTGTGTGTCTAAATTAAAACATGTAGCTGAATTTCTGTCTGTGCTCAAATATCTTATAACTCCCAATTATTTTGTTTTTGCATATTAAAACAAAGTCAGAGCAAACTATCTACTTACTTTCTTTTTCATTCTACCTGTTCTTGGAAACCCCCATATAAAAATGTAATGGGATTTTGAAAGTAGATATTTGGAGAACCGTTAGGGGGCTGTTATTCTGACCTAAATAATGTCACATTCTTCTGCAAACCATGGAGCAGGTACTTCTGTGGTATCTGGGGCTGTGTGTTAGCATATGGACCAGGGGCAATTACATGCATGCTAGTGCACGTCTATGGGAGCGAGATCAACAGACAGTGGAGCAGAGGGCGCACAAAGAGCGGCGGTTAACCTCGCCTTCACCCCGACCACGTGAGCACAGCAGAGTAAACAGTGATGCAACCATTTTCACCAGAGCGACGTACAGGAATAACCCACTGGGAACCACTGCAGCATGAATGGAAACACGCAGTACTTCAGGTTTTTAGGGGTTTTTTTTGGAAAACAGGATGCTTCAGTGAGGAATCTCAGACATCTGGTGTTATGGGATATTTACAAGTACTGAGCCAAAGAACTTTCTATATGGTCTCGAAGACATTTAGTCTGTTAGATGTCCGCCAGAGGCCCATCTATATATTAATACATTAGTACAGTGTGTGTTTGTCAAAGGTCCAGAACTTAACTTGACATCATCATGGCAGGATCACGAGGTCTGATCGGGCCCACTTATTGATCCCAACTCCAAAGAAGAGATGATTAATGCTTAAAGGTTCAAAGTTTCATTCAAACCAATCTGTTCTGTTCTGTTGCAGCCTATAGTGTATACGAGTCCTCCCTTTGTTCAATATAAATACAGCTAATAATTAATGTTGATTAGATTATTTATTTGAATGTACTATATATAATGGTGTGGTTTGGAGGCGTAGTGATCTTTCAATGAGTACTGGGAGTTTTATATTAATATTGGATGTGTTTTAAACTTCATTTTTTGCTGTTTCTTGAATAAAAATGTTGTTTCGTGAAATGAATATTCTCAGAATAAGATGTACACATGCTTGTCACTGGGGCAGTACCTTAAGTACTTAATGGTACCCTGTACCTCAAGTTTATTTTGTTTTTGATTCTTTTTTGGTGAGGTTTTTTTTGCCTTTGTTGGACAGTGACAGGTAAAGACAGGGAGTGGGGAGAGCGAGAGAGGGTTATGACATGCAACAAAGGTCGGCAGCTGGAATCGGTTGCAAGCATGCGGCCATGTGGCATGCGTTGTAACCATTCGGCTATGGAGGCACTGCGCACGTCTGTTTTGTATCCCCAATTCTTACCTTTAAAGTTACAAACGCAACATGTGCCGCACGTTCAATTGGGCCCAAGCCAGAAGCACTGGCCCTGGATTCTGCAGGTCCCCTGTGCCACCTCAAAAAACATGACTTTACTAACTCTCCAGTTCTTTTAGTTGAGGCTCAATTGGTATGAACTATAAGTAACTACCAGCTATATGGTGGTTCAAATGGTTCACACCTGGGGCCCAGGCCTGTTTGGGTTACATGTGTGAAAAATGTACTTTTCAGTACAAACGTGCACTCCTCTCCTCCTGTACTTGTGTTTTTTGAGAAGTGTCTGGTGTTTCCTTGCTGAAACAGTTGACAGGGTTGGGCAAACAATCTTAATGAGTGACTCTCTCTCCAATTATATATTTTCCGGCGTGTTTTTCCAACATTTTTAGACTGCTGCAGTCTAAATTTGTCAGTGCTCCGCCGGGGGAACCAAAACAAACGGAAGTGTGTGACTTGACCACACATGCATACACTCACGCGTTGCTATAGGGAGAGCTGCTCAGCAAAGTCCTTGAGCTTAAACTAGCCATATCTAATTATAGTCTCTGTTTCCCATTTTAAAAGGAAGGCATTCCGAAATGGATTAGCCGTCTTTGTTTCTTTCTTGTCAAGTTGGAAGTGAAAAACACGCTCTGCCTTCCTCAAAGCAGCAGGAACAGAGCCATCAGTTGACCGGTGATTCGACTGACACATCATTTGAAACTGAAAGTGTTCGTGCAAAAATACCAGAACTGAAATTGACAACAACACCTCAATGTGACCTGCTATTGTTTTGCTTGTCTTCCTCAAGTGTCCTATACACCATTCAGATCCTCTTCTTCTTCTTCTTCTTCTTTTTCTCTGTTTTTCCTGAAAGCTTTTTATTAGAGCAGTAAACTAATCTCCCTCCAGTCCACCTGATCCCCACAGAGACTCCTTATTGAGTTATACAATCTTATTTTTTTCATAAATACATTGAATTAAATCCACCGGAAAGCGTGAGGTCATTTCATTTTATTCTACTTGTTATTCAAAGATATCTCAGTCAGTTAGCACTCCATCTAATTAGTTTAAAATTCATGTCACTTGATTTTTGTAGGAAGTTCATTTGCATTGGTAATAAGTGTAATTATCACATCCCCACTGGCAGGGTTTTTCACTTGTCCCAAGAAAAGTAGGCTTTTAAGGCTTAATGCAAGATTAAATGACCTCTTAAAATGCACTGAATCCCAGTGGAAACACGTCTCCTGGGGTTCAGTGTCTTAATATGTCAGGAGGCTAATCCCCCCCCCTCCCTCTCAGTGCATCTGCAGGGAGACTTTTTTCACCGTTAATCCCCTCAAGATTTACCATCCATCACATGTTCCTTTTTTTACTGAAAGTGGTGGTCTACACTCACAATGTGGACCAGCATCAGTGGCCGTTAGCATTCGAGGAACGAGAGACATTATGTCCAGTTTGTCGTGCATGAATGAACATTGAACTGGCCACGCTGAACAAACTTTACTATAAATGGAACATTTTAGACAACAGGAAGTGGTCTTACCTTTGCTGATGTTGCAATGAACAAGAAGTAAAAGTCACAGCAATATGAAGCCTGATGAGTGAAAGTCTGTGTGGGACTGGTATAAGAAACGAGGTGGAGACTTGCCCGGGGGAGGGAGGAAAAGAAAGGGAGCAAGAAAGTGAGAGAGGGCGCATGATAAACTATACTGTCACAGTGCACTTTGCCCTCTGTTGGACTGTAATGTGACAGCAGTCCACTCTGGTGTGCATGTGAAAGTGATACCTCTCTCTTTAAAACACACATTAGCACATACTGTAGCTGATTAAACAGATCTCTGCTTTATCTGTGCTGCAGGGAAGCATAGAAATACAAAGATTTAACCAACTTTTTAATGTCCAGAACACATTAATTTAATGTGTTTTATATCACAGACCCTCATCTGATAAGGGGGAGTGACTACATTGGATCATATGAATGGTTTATTATATTGGCAGTGGTGGAAACACATTTCCTCATCTACTGTACTTAAGCACCAATTTGAGGTAATTGTACTCGAGTATTTCCACTTTCTGCTACTTTATACTTCTGCCTCACTGCTTAGAAAATGTTGTACTTTTTATGTGGATTAAGATTTTATGTTGTTTTATAAAATATGAGGCTTTGTTATAGATTAAACTACAAAATAAAGTAGTTTAAATTAGCTTCACCATGACCCACTATAACGAATTACTGGTCGCCATAGTGATACGGCCTTTTTTCCACTAGATGGCGCCAGAAGGCGAGTTACAGCTATCCTGCGCTTACTTGTTGACAAGAAATGCAAAACTATACAGTGAATTGTCGGGTGAGTTTGCTTGTACACATTTACAGGATAAAAATGTATTATCAAACCATCAAAAATACTCTTAGTTTACAAGCCTACTCCTAAAATGTGAATTTTTGAGCTAGATAACCAAGTAATGTAACTGCAGTTTATGTTGCCTTCATAATCTCATTTAAACTCGTAATTGGTGATGTCTGTAGTTGATCGAAATACTTTTTGTCTGGGGAGGGGGGTATTGCATTTTTATAAAATGAAATATAAGATTCAGCCCTCTCCCCATCCCAATAATGTTCGTACTAGTCCCTTAGGTCTACAAAATCACAATTTCCCTAACTGATATATTCCATTTGCTCTTTTTGTTCAACCAACAGTCCAAAACCCGAAGATGTTTTGGACCATTGGAAGAAAAATTTACCAACGTAGTCGACTAAGGAAACCAGCAAGTAGACATATTTAAGAAGCTAAAACCAGTGAATTCACAGTCGGCTTTCTTGCTCTCTAAATGAAACATCGGTCATCATCCAGTTGTTTTACCCAAGTTAACAAGTCGGCTCCCCTTTCATGTACAGAGCTTTACAAATTCCGAGCTTTCGCGTGGCACGTGAAGGTGTCATAATTCATATCCAATGAGACCCCGCCCTGGCCACAGTGTACCGCTGACCGCCAGTCACCGTCGCTCTCATCTGTCTTTACAAGAGCAGTCGCGCAATCTCTCGCTAGCTTCCATGGCTACCAACTAGAAAAGCGTTTTCTCATCTCGACCGGCCGGTTAGCTCCTGTAAGCGAGCTAACGGGCGTATTCTGAAATGGGATGATGTAGCGGAATAACTCTTTGGACGAAAAGCGCAGTACCTTAGCGTGCTAAGCTAACGTTTAGCCCATACACATTCGCCAGGAGAAACTAGCCAGACAACTGCAACTAGAGCGAGCTAGCGGCTGTAAGCTAACGCAGGCTAGCATTCACCTGCAGGCTGTTCTTGCTAACTAACTGACTCCGCCGTTTGCTAGCTAACAGGATGGAAAGTGTGAAGGAAAACGAGTCTGGAGCGCTTTCAACTTCATCAACACCACATGGGATACTTAATTCTGGCAGCGACGGTAATTCCGTGAAGCCAAGTGGTTTAACACCGCTGTCAGCGGGAAAGAGACCCTCCATCGGGGAGGATGACAGCGCGGGAGCAGAAGCGAAACTCTTCGGGAAGGGACTTGCAGCCACCTCCCTTCTTCAGATTGCGATAAGGAACGGCATCTATCAAAACCAAGTTGCCAACGCTATCGGCGGTGCGGCCAAAAATATAAACATGCCTGCGGTGAAAACAGCCAACATTTACAGTCTGACATCAGTCAACAGCACCACGTCTGTCAACTCTTTGCTGAGCAGGAGGCGGCAGAGACATAAGAGGAATCTGTCGCTGGGAGCTCCGCCGACCAGCAGCTCGCCCGGCGTGTCCTCTGCGGAGGCGGCAAGTCCCGCTCCCTCAGCCTCGCCACTGAGCACCCTCAGCCTGGACAGGAGGACTTTTCTTCGGCAGAAGCAGTCAAAGCAGCTCCAGGCCTCGGATAAGACGTGGGTGAGATCGGACCTCCGGCGGGGCTGCATTCACGTCCACGACTGGCTCTCGCCCTCCTACCCGCGGCCGGTGCTCTGCACAGTGGACACCACTGCTAAAGAGGTAGCCAGTAAGCTGGAAGGGAGCAAAGCTGGGGCTGTCTTGAGAATTAACTGCAAAACCACTGCTTTAGTTGACTTAAATGATAATTGTAAAGATAGTAATGGACAGACTGATGATATCGAAAGTCTTAGTGACAGCGTGGATGTCAAAATCCCCAAAGCAGAGGACAATGAACACACAAACCAGTATTATCCTGATATTAAACTGTCTTCGGACTTGTTGGATGATAAAACCGCGAGTAACTCTTCATCTGAGGTCTACCTGAATCACATTGGGGTGGATTTGAGCCTGAGTGTGGCAAACTGCTATGGGGTCTACTCTGGTTCGGATATGGAGAGTAGCACCTGCGAGGACTTCAGCCCAGGTGGACCCAGAAGCACAGAGCTCCGGGACTCGCCCAGTGATGGGCTGGGTTTGGGCACAGACTCCTCGGTGTTGAGCCCAAACTGTGACAGCACCGCGGAAGAACCTGACCCGTTTGAGAGCTCCTCAGATGAAGTAGAGCTCACCTCTTCTCCAACACATTCAACAGGCAACTCCGCTGCAGACCAGCAAGCGGACCTGCCTGCCACAGACCCCTGCTGTGCTTCCAGCCAAGTGACAGCCACATTAGATGACACTGAAGCTGGAGCTGGTGATAATGCAGACACCCCCAAATTAATCAAACCTCCCTCCAAATGCCCCAGCAGCTCTCAGACTCGGCCCCTGACCAGCCAAGCATCTGCCCAGCCTGACCTGGAGATCCCCGGGGGGAGCAGAGGATGGCCAGAGCCCATCAATACTAGTCCGACCCCAGCTCTCTTCCTCCAGCTGCACGGTGGAGCTGTGCGGCGGCTGGGAGATGATGAGAGGCCTCTGCAGATATTAAATGAGTACCTCACTAATCTGGGGTTTGAAGACCCATGGAGGGTGCAGGGGGAGGGCATGAATCCAGAAATTGGCTGCCTGATACGCTTCTACTTTGGTGAGTACTTTGTAGGGCTGAACAGTTAATCGAAATATTATCCAAATCGCAGGAGCTGCAATTTTTTAAAAAGGTAAAATGTGTCACAACATACCATAATTAATGAAGCATTGTGGTGCTACAGAAATGCCCCGGCCTACAAATCATCATGTTTGTTACAGACAACAGCAAAGTTCAGTTTTATGTTTTTTTCAGTAAAAATAAAATGCAAAAATGACCATTTCCGCTAAAATCGTGACTCATATCGCAATCGCAATATCTGTCACAATAATCGCAATATGATTTTTAAATTTTTTTTGCATATCGTTCAGCCCTGGTGCTTTGTCTAAGGTAAAACAACAACTAAAGTCAAAAAGTAGTTTTCATAGGTGAATGATCATTTATTCTTAAAGAAAGATCTGCAAGCAGATACTGGTATGTCTGTGAGGAAATCCGGACATTGTTTTGATTAGTTTATTTTGACAATCGATTAATCGTTTCAGTCATTTTTTTTTAAAGCAAAAATGTCAATCATTTGCTGGTTTCAGCTTCTTAAATGTGAGGATTTGCTGCTTTTCTTGTCATTTCTGACAGTAAATGAAGAGTCTTTGGGTTTTTGGACTGTTGGTTGGACAATAGAAACAGTTTGAAGACGTCACTTTGAGCTCTGGGAAATTGTGATGAGCATTTTTCACAGTGTTTTTGACATTTTACAGACTAAACGATTAATCGATAATGTAAATAATGGTTAGTTGCAGCCCTAATTAGTTTAATTATTATTCTTTTCCAGTTATACAGTACCTTAGCTGTCAGAGAGACACTATCGGCTCGCCTCTGCTCATTCATCGTTCATCCATTCTCAGCGTACCGTGAGCGCTGTCATTGTGTTTGGTCAGTCAGACTGTTAAACAAGAGTATTCAATTGTCCCGCTGGGGACAACAGCCAGTGTTTAGCCTGTAAACCCACCCAACGCCTCTGTGTGCAGGCCTGTAGGGAGACACATCTGGAGGTAACAGGTGTGTTCTTTCACCCAAATCAGGAGGCATTATGGATTCTGTTTCTCCTCTTCTGCTGTTGTTGTTATTGATAAAGATCCTGTTTTGCTGACAAGCAGGGTAAGAGGATGGAAAAACAGCCATGATCCCTTATGGGATTAGCACAACTGGATATTATTTTTGACCCTGTTTTTTTTTTTTTTTTCTTTACACCATCAGCAAAGACAGTGGGGATAAAGAGTGATGGTGGCGATGATGATGGAGGAAGAAACAGAAAATAATTTTGACTAAAATTAACTAGTTGATTTAGCTCACATTCTCAACCCTGTCTGAAATGTTTAGAGTGTCCGTCTCAAGTCGTCTTTCAAGAGAGTTCAAGAACACTTTTTTCTTTTCTTTTCTTCTTTGCTTTGTTGTTTTTATTTATTAAGTACAGGCAAATAATACATGTAACACACATAATATGATGGCATAACACATTTAAAAAAAAGGCAAAATAAAATTAATTTTATGGGATCCCTTCAGTAATTCAAATAATTAGATTGACAGTACCAGTACATAGAAACTGAAATATACATCTGACAGGCGGGGCGTATTTAGAGTTTTAAATCTAAGTATTTGAACTAACAGAATGTTTAAAGGTGTCGTCATTTTTATTTTATACAACAAGTAATGCACCATTAGATGTACTATTACTACACATACCATTAACCTAGGGATATACTCAAGACATATATACAAAACAGGCTTTCCTCGGCCCTGTAGATGTTACACGGAGAGCTGGGCAAATGCCCCCCCCACAAAAACACACACACCCTCTTGGCTCCCACAGTAACGTGACAGAGGAACAAAGCATGACGAAGAGTAAGCAGGGGCGCTTCCAGCTACTGCAGACGAATGCACAGCCATTACACAAGCGGCGAGAGGCTGGTATGACAGGAAAGTGCAAGTGCTGCTGGCATGACATGATGATATGAAGTGACTACAAAATTCACCATGTTGCCAAAAGGAGAAATTTCAAGTTAAACTGGAATAATTTAGACACAGTGTTCCCAACTTTTTTTGGCTTGTGAGCCTTTTAAAAACAGCAACTCACAACCCCTTGTTGAGTGATTTATTTCTTTTCAGACTGTTATTTTTAAAAAAAAGTTTTATAGGCCTGAAGATGTGAAACTATCCATTAATGATGCTCCACGCCGCCCGGTCCTGTCGGTGTGTACAGTATGAGTTGTTTGTTAATAGGGGTAGACGATATGGCCAAAATCTTCTAGACTTCTAGAGACACTAAGACAGAGTGCAATAAAGTCCCGCCAACACCGAGAGGGAAAACAATTCATCGCTCTCCACTGACTTTGTATTACGTGAAAGTGCCTCCTTGTCACTTTTGTCTGCTAGCAAACAGCAGAAACATGCCTAAAAGCTGCTGTGTGGTGGGATGCACTACCAACAGGGTAAAAAAACTTCAGAAGTTTTTATAAGCTGCCGAACCGAAAAACTGAACCTTTGAGAAGACAAACGTGGATACAGGCAATAAGGCATCAGCAGGGAGAATGGGAATACCGTGGGATCCTGACACTCAGCTGAGGCTATGTGCTTTGATTTTTATTAAATAAGTTGCTAATTTGGCCAGACAAACTGTAGAGGTTGAAGCTAACGAAGCTATGCAAAGCCTGGTTTTGGTCTTTGTTAGGTTAAATGATGATTTTACCTGGTGATTTGATCAAATAGTTTTGTAGTTAATTTGTCAAAAAAATCAAGGTAAGGAGAAGGGACACTGAGACAGAGCGACAGCATTGAGTTTGTCAATATACCTTAACCTCTCTGGTAGACAGGGTGCTAAAAGAATCCTTTGACATGCTGAAATTGAATGTTTTTAGCTAACTACATGCATTTTGTTAGCTTTTCAGCCCTTGGTTGTGGCGTCGATTGTTTTCTGCTCCGGTGGGCGTGATTTTCAGAGTATGGCGCGTTGCACTCTGTCTCTACAGCTCCCGCGGTGGAAACTGTATTGCCAAGTCTCAACCGGTGGACACATTTCTACGGTCGCACGGCATATACCGTCATATTGCCCAACGCTGTTTGTTAATGTTGATTTTCAGAGCCCTGTGGCAAAATGCAGATTGCCAAGTATTCTGTTTCTCTCTCTCTCTCTCTCTCTCACACCCCCCTCCCACACACACACACACACACACACACACACACACACACACACACACACACTGTGCTGACAGTAAGAGAAAAGTGACCTTAGTGGAACTCAGATTTCACCTCCTCAGTGTTTCGGATCTCTCTGAGACAGTCGCAGCAGCAGTCTCCTCTTCAGCTCAGAACCGCAGCACCCAGAGGTCACTGCTTCACTTTACAAGGTTAAACACTCAACCAGCAAACTTGTCTGATACTTGTGGTGCCCAAAAACTGACTGCAGGTACCTGCAAGCTTCTTATTTTATCCTGGTGGTGTAGCCGTCACGCCACCACGCACAGCTGCAGAGCCCAGCGATGCTTTTTAAGAACTGAGATGCTGCTTTAGCTGAACTCCAAAACACAGCTTCAAGCAAAGTCTTGCAACTGCTGCTAATAAGACACATGGATGGAAAGACACGTCAGACACGTGGTCCATTTTAGGGAAACCGGGCCCGTCAAGGACAAGATGCACCAAAAACGTTTAGTTGTAGCACGAACAGGAAATGGCTATTTTCTGCTTGATGAGAGGCAGGATGTTCCCCATTCAAAGAAATATACGGAAGGAAAGGGCATGTGCGCTTTTGTATATATTAACACGCCACGTCTCTCCTGCACTGCCCAGGGAAGGGTGGACCCTCACAAATACACATTCCACATTATTGTCCAGTTTAAAATGAGGTCTGTTTGGAAGAATCAGATTGATCTGCTCCATCATGTAAGTTTACGTCACATTTTGTCCAATCATAAGCTTTATGCATTTGGACATTCGTGGTAAAAGACACCATATGATGTCACAGTGATTGTTGAACTACATGTCAGTAATGTATGAAAATAGACAACGTATTGGCACATTGTCTATGTTGAGGCTTTGACTAAATTCATAGGTTTATAACCACCAGTTTGTCATGAGTAGTTCTCCTCCAGTGGCTTCCATCATATCTTTATTTATACTTACTTACATCATCAGAGTCTGCCCCGTCAGGACTCCCTGTTCCTGTTTAAACCGAGGGTATGTATAGAACTGGAAAAGGGAAGTTTTCACGTGGGCAGATCCTTCATCTTGAAACGAACTACAAAAAGCTCTGAAATTACAGATGGCAGTCACCCAGAGTGCAGGCGTAATGGATATTTGTTCAAGAAACTGTGTTTTAGTGGCTTGCTTTTAAGTTTTTCCTCTTTTTCTGACTTTTCTCTGTGTTGGCTCTGTCTTTGTAACATAATTGTGCTCCCATTTTGGGGACAAGACTTTGTTGAGGAAGAGATTTTTAATCTCAAGATTTAGATCCTGGGGGGGGGCATTTAGTTGGTTTGCTCTGGTCCGAATCAGTTGATGATTTTGGAAACTTGGAGCATTTTCCCCTTGGTTTGGGGGAAAATGCTCCAAGTTGGGTCGGATCGAGCTCGGATCACGTTCCCACCACAAATGAACCGCTCCAGAGTTCATTTGGAACTGGACCGAGACCACCTCCTCTAAAGGGTCTTGAGTGCGATTACTGTGTTCACACCTGCCTAAACGAACCGCACTAACCGGGCAAACGCACCAGGGTTTGCTTTAACTGAATCAAAGAGGTTAGGTGTGAAAACTCCCCAAGTCTCCTTCAAACCTCTAAAAGTTTGATCTCCGGTTAAGAGTGGGGTTGGGTATCATTTTACATTTTTTTCCCCTATTGCAAAAACAATGCCTGAGTTTCAGTTACTTTTTTACTGACTTAATCATACGTTCTTAAACGTTGCATGTTGTCCAAACACAGGAAGCTGTACAGCCTCAATGAAATACAATCTAAAATTGTCAAAATTATGATTTGAAATGTGGATCTGTCTGATCAAAGAATAACTAAACAAGACTCTGAATATGACCAAGCACTCAGTGCTTTCTCTTTCAATGGACAGATTTCAGTCCATACATAAAAGTATTGCGGTTTGATACCCAGCCCTACTCAGGAGTTGGTAAGTCCCGGTGAAACCTAAGTTACGTTTTGTCTAAGTCACTGGAGGAGGCAACATTGAGGACTCGATGATCTAGGTTCTGGTGTTATAAGACATTACATAACAAGCTAATCTGATTTCAGGCCTCTCAGTGGCTCAGACTCTTCACGTGTCTCACTTTCTCTTGTTTTCTGGTGTGTGTGATCGCCAGAGCGGAGAATAAAACACCCAGACCGGAAAACTGATTCATAAGAGAATCTGCATTATCAGTCAGTTTACAGTTGGGTTTAAACACACAGGGTGAGACTGCATTGTGGCTGTAGCAGAGCTGTGACTGCTTTTTGTGTCAACAAGGGGTTAATGTAACAAATCATGCCTGAGTGACTGCTCACTCTCCCTCAGCCCACGTGGCTATTAGCTACAATTCACTTACATAACTACACAGCTCTCTGCCGCTTTCACTTTGTGAAAGACAAGCCCAGTGTGAGAGAGTTGATTCACAAAATGCCAGGCAGCTAAAAATAACACGTGCAAAAAGGCCGTTATGAATAATAAAATCAGTAATGATCACTACACTCATGATCACCAGCATATAACAAGGTTCTCTCTCTCTCTCTCTCTCTCTCTCCCCAGGTAAGCCCCGAAGTGTGGGGGGTTCTGAGCGCGTGCAGCTTTCTGGGGTGTTCAATGTGCGGAAAGGGAAGCTGGCGCTGCCGGTGAACCGCTGGTCGAAGCGTCAGGTCACACTGAGTGGAACCTGCCTCATTGTCTCCTCCGTGAAACATGCCCACACCGGCAAGATGCACATCCTCCCCCTCATCGGAGGAAAGGTACTTTCTGAAATGCGTTCACGCCTTCAACTTGTTTGATTAGTGTTTTGGCTCAGTACCCGTTTATCAGCCTTAAAGGGATGGAACGCCTCCTTGTTTTGGAGCTCCGAGGTTGTTATGCTTCCTCTCCTGCAGCCACATAATTCCCAGATAACGACCAGCTGAGAGATAACTCGTATTAATGTTATATAGCATATATACAATATTATGTTGTACTGGATGTACAATAAATATGACGCTAGAGCCAGGTTAGCTTAGCTTAGCATAAACACTGGAAGCAGGGGGAAGCCACTAGTCCAAATATTCTGCTTACCAGCACCTTTTAAAGCTCACTAATTAACATGTTTCATTTGTTTAATCTGTACAAATACTGTATGAGAAATTAACAATTTGTGGTTTTATGGTGAGTTATTTACTGGACCATTTCTTCTCTGCTGGGTGCAATTAATTCCTGGACTCAGGGTAAGTCACTGCACCTGGCCAAAAAATAGTTCCAGCACAAAACTCAGTTAAAAAAGACACAACTTGTCATTTTTACTAATTGGTGAGCTTCAGAGGTGCACGTATTGATATTTTTGAACTTTGCTGTGACCCTGTTTCCAGTCTTTATGCTAAGCTGGGCTCCTGGCTCTAGCTTCATATGTACCGTACAGACATGACAGCGGTGTCAATCTCCTCATCTAACTCTCAGCAAGAAAGCAAATAAGTGTATTTCCCAAACTATTCCTTTAAGAAAATCATAGTATTTTGTTCTAGTAAAACTTTAAATTAACCATATGACTCAATAAGATGAGCAATAGTTTACTTTTTATAATGACATTTTGGGCACTAGGAATATTGAAACATCAATAATGACATAATGCATATTTTAGTATTAACTTGGTCCAAAATTCAGACCAAAACATGAACAGCAGAAATGTGGGGTTCAGAGAGGCACTGAAATGCATGTGTAGAATTCATCTTTGTTTTTAAAACACATTGCACAACTCTGTGGTGATCGGTAATTTACATTGCTGATTAATGGAGACCAGACACAACCTCAGACACCACTCTGATGAAGGCAAGATAACTGAACATGTTTGGTGCATAAAGCATGGTATATTTGAGAAGAGTTGTGCAACATGTTTTCAATTTTGGATGGACTTAAAATAAAGCTCACTCTCATCTGCACCTAGGTGGGTGCGCGTTCTTAGAGTTAGTGTGTATCCTTGCCCAGCAGAAATGGCTGATATAGCACATGGCTTTGTGCTGTATCAGGACAATTTGGACGATAAAGGAAAGATGCAAGGAAACTAAAACACGTTATGTGCCGCAGGTGGAGGAAGTAAGGAGACACAGCCACTGTCTGGCTTTCAGCTCAGCTGGTCCTCAGAGTCAGACCTACTACATCAGCTACGACTCCTACACAGAGCACCTCCGCTGGCACAGGACGGCTTCAAAGGTACTTAAAGTGTTATATGTATGTATTTGTGTCCTCAGTAATACTCTTTGCTTCCGTAATCTTGATGATGATGGCAGCATCTTTACTGTCACACGTTGCTCATCACGCTGTCCCGTCCATCCCTTCGTCTCTGTCAGATTGCGTCCCAGAGGGTGAACTCAGTCGACCTGTCGTGCTGCAGCCTGGAGGAGCTGCCTCCTCAGCTCTTTTACAGCCAGGACCTCACACACCTCAACCTCAAAAACAACTTCATTTCGCTGCACAAAGGTGTTCCAGCACTCAGCAGGTGAGTTTCTGTCACCAACACTCCTGCATACACTTCACCGGGACAGAGGCTACTACCATCCTGTGTGTTTAGGAACAAGACGACAGGAGGAGCCGACAGATGAAAAGCAGTATTTTACTTTGGAATGGCCCTCAGTGGTTTTTACTGTCTTGGGTAGCTACCATATGGTCTAAAGAGGAAGCAGCTTAAATCAAATTACAGATGACGTGTGTGTGTGTGTGTGTGTGTGTGTGTGTGTGTGTGTGTGTGTGTGTGTGTGTGTGTGTGTGTGTGTGGGCGCGTGTGTGTGTGGGCGCGTGTGTGTGCGCGCGCGCGCGTGTGCGTGTGTGTGGGCGGCTATGTGGTTTGGATGATTTAAAGAGACCTACCCTGGTGATGAGAGATTTGACATCCAGCCACCTGACCTGTGGGCTTTCCCTTGTTTTCCAGATCAGCTTGTCGAATTGACGTCATTCTCATTATAAGAGAACGTCTGTGCAGTTGTTCATTGCCTTTCCTCATCTGCTATGGGACAAGTCAAGATACATAATTACAAAAGAAATAACGCTTCAAATGTCAAATGCATACAGGGATGAAATCCAACACAACAGGTAGCTACAATAACGATTTTTAACAAAATAAAAACGAGACAGGAGCCAAACCTAAAAATAAGATGGACTGTATAATTATTACAAAAGATTGTGCTCTGTCATATTTAAAGCATAAGGCTGGCAATATTCTACATTTTTCTTACTTTTAACATAAAAGACCAACGTCTCTTAATACTTTCTGACTTCCCTACCCTGTCTGTGGCTCTCAGCCCCAAGCCGGTTGGGTCCTACTGAAGATGTAAATATTTAAACACAGGTCATGAATATATACTTTGATTAAAAAAAAAAAAAAAACCTCAGGTATTTCCTAATATAGCTGGTCACTGTAGTTTTTAGAAAACATTACTCAAACAGGAGAAAATGGCGTATTTGTTGGGAACTATTTTCAGCAGCGGATTAATCCACATTTGGTTCTTTCTTCTGGTCTTTTCGTTGTATTTGCAGTTTCTGTCTCTCTCGGTTTTGCTTCTTTGCATCCCCGTTATGTCAAGAGAACATTATGCTGAAGCCTGACATTTACTTGATGGAAATGAATACATACAGGCTGTATATGTGCAGCCATTGTTCCTCCATAAACACACGCTTCCCAGGCGGTGTTTTGAGGAATATGTTTTTCTTCATGAAGTGCCTGTGACTTTCCCCTCGGAAGGACTTGGGACTGGCTCAGCCTTTCACCCTGCCCCTCTGTGAACTGGATTAGGTTAGGCTCGGAAAGACAGAGCACACACACACACACACACACACACACACACACACACACACACACACACACACACATATACACACACACAGGCAAGCGCCTACCTGAACCACATGCTGCATTGTTACGGTGAAAACTTTGACTCGTATAAATATGTAGCTTCAAATGGTATGTGTACTGTAAGTGTTATGGTACTGTATCCTTGAGTCCTTGTGCAGGCTTCCTCTCCTGTAATTCTCTGTTTATGAGACAGGTGTTATGTAACTGAAAAAGTATTTCACAATGTTTGTTTTTCTTAGAGCTTAGATTCAGAAGAAGGCCAACATCTGATTCAAGCACTGAGAGATTAATATCTTTGTCCCTCTCTTTCTGCCCTTTTCTTCCTGCCTTTTTCTTCCTGTCCCTCCCTCTCTCTCCCTCTTTCTCTCTTTCTAACTCTCTAGGTTTTGTAAACTGAGAAGCCTCAGTCTGTCAAATAACGCTCTGTCACAGTTTCCTCTATCCTTGTGTGACATCTCCTCGCTTACGGAGCTAAACTTGTCTGGAAATCGTCTCTCGTCTCTGCCTGCAGAAGTAGGAACCATGCACAAGTAAGTGGGCTGAAAGAAAATGATGACCTCTGGGGTGCAGCTATTAATGATAATTTGCCAGATATTTTCCCGAGAGCAGAATGCATCCTCAGTGACCTGCACTTTGCTGACAGAGACATCACACAGGAGTCATTGTCATTGTGGTTCCATCAGTGCAGATTAATTCCTCTTTGTATTAAGTGAACAACTGGCTGTGCACCAGACTTCTGTCCTGACAGTGCAGAGGGTTTGTCCAGGTGATCAGAGTGCAGAGTCATGCTCACGCTGTCCCTGCATTTCAGGGAATTTGGGGTCAAGCACTCAGTTATTGTGTGCACCTGCAAATTGTGTGTGCCTGTCTCTACACTTGCTTTTGCATGTATGAATATATATGAATGTTGGTGAGTCAGTTGCAAACATCAGACTTTTAGCACATGATGTAAATGAATCCAGTTTCAGACATGTTTCTGTAATAGGATTTTTAAAGTTGAATTGAAATTTGAATTTGAATGTCCACACTTGTTATGTAAGGACATATTTTTGGAAACAGCATGAAAGCTTTAAGCCTCGCTTCCAACGAACATTTTGATGCAACATCCAACAAGTCCACATAGCACTGTGCTGGTTATGTACTGTTTATACTGTGATTTAAGCCATGTGAATGGTGTAAAGGAACACCATTCAACATTTTGGAGGAAGTTTGTTCTACTCAGAAAGTAGAAGTTAGATAGCCTAGCTTGCTAACACTAGCAGCGATTCCCATTAAACGTTCCTTTTGATTCATGTTATTTGAACACCTGCTGAGTCTTCGGTAGCTCCTGCACATTCAGAGCTGCATTATAGAAAGGAGGTGGGCTAGCTAGCATTAGCTAGCTTAGCTGGGTAAGCAACGGCTAACAACGTCTGTGTGGCTGCTGAAATTTAAGTGACATTAAGAACTATTTTTAGTGCCCGCCCACGCATATGTTGGACTAATCAAATTACAGCACCGACTTTGTCAGTCTGAACCTAAAAATTCCACTGGACACTAATGTAGGGGGCGCTGTCACTGCAGAAAAATAAATCAAAACCTACATTTCTTCTTTTTGGTAATTACAGTTTTGACCAAATAAGTACAAAAGTCAAAACAAACACTAAGGATATATGTCAAACAAACTCACTTTTATTGTGAGTTTCATGGATATTTTTAAAACATAGATACAGATAAATGTCAAGCACTTTTTTTGTTTTTTAAGATTCTTTTGAGTTACATCATCAGTCTGAGCTTCAAAACCCCCTCCCCTCTTCTCCTGTTGTTGTGTCCAGCCTGCAGACTCTTCACCTGGATGGTAACTTTCTGAGTTCTCTGCCTGCGGAGCTGGGCTCTCTGGAGGGCCTGACCTACCTCGGCTTGTCCTTCAACTGTTTTAGCTGCGTCCCCCCCGTCCTGGAGAAGCTCAGAGGCATGGAGAGACTCTGTCTGGCAGGGAACCAGCTCTCTGTCCTGGATCTAGCTGGACTGCAGTGGTTGCCTGCGCGCCACATAGATCTCAGGTAAAATTATCCACTCTGACATTTTTAGACGCAATACTGGAACAAAGCTCATCTGAAATCAAACACTTCCCAAGATGCTGCGGGAAAAATGTGCTCACTGCCTGTCTTTTTGTCCCGTAGATTTACCACCAAATAACTAAAGTTCAATTTAGCCTCTTTTTTTCAAATTAGTTTCAAATTAGAGCTAAAATGAATTAAAATGAATTAATTGATTAGTTAACGCACAAAGAGGTTTTTACCCTCTCGCCTCATGTTCTCTCTTGTACAGGCTGAACCAGCTTCAAAAGGTGACAGTGGGAGACTCGGAGCAGCTGGTCCACATCATCCAGCTGGACCTGAGGGACACTGGTTTACGGGAGCTGGATGTCAGGCCTCTCTGTAGGCTGGAGCTCCTCCGCTGTGACAGAAACACTCTGTCCCTCCTCAGAGTCAGTGGCCACGCCCTCAAGAGCCTGCACGCTGCACACAACGGTACTAACATGTATTATGTGTTGTAAAGATGTTAAACAGATGATGTCTGGCGCTATTTATACATTCACACTCAGATTATAAAGAATTATGCATTTTGTGTTTGTAGAGCTGAATCTGCTGGAGGTGCAGCCGGTGCCAGAGAATCTGACTGTCCTGGATTTGTCCTGGTATGAAGACTATGAATACGTAACTGTCCTATTTACTGGGTGGAAAAAAAGGCTGCGTGCTCATTGTGAGCTGGGTGCTGACTGTATTTGTTTTATTACAGGAACAAGCTGGGATGTGTCCCTGAGTGGGTGTGTGACAGCAGCAGACTGGAGGTGTTGGACATCAACCATAACTCTGTTACAGAGCTGCCCATAAGGTGAGCATCACACAAACTCACAAACACCAGAAAGAAGTTACCAGAGGACAGGTGGGGAGCTGCCTGGGTGTAAACAGTTTAATGGCCCACATAGCACATAATTAAATATTTCTTAAAGGCATCAAACACAATGCTGCTAATCAGACGCATCGAGCTTGAAGAAGAGAAAGTTCTTTCGTGTCAGACAGACATTAGCACTGTGTCAAAAGTCAGTGCTATTTTCAGTCTGTATACAGCTTTTGGCAACAACAAAACCATGAACTGTTGCCTTCATAGACAATTTGATCATAGCTTTTTTAGGGGCATACATGCATGATGATAGTGGTCGTTGTGTCCAACTACAGGCTACATGAAGCACAAATGTGATTCCAACTGAAGGTCAAGCCCTCATCCATTTCTTCTCCTTCTAGCCAGTCATGATTCAAGTTATTGTACCTCAGTGGAAAATGGGGTCACTGTAACTTCTCTGTGTCCTTGTCAGGGCAAAACAGAGTTCACACTGACAGATTAATAGTACACACAGAGAGACTGAGCTCGCCGTGTTGTTTGCGTGTTTCAGGCTGATGACCAGTGGGAGCCTGAGAAAACTGCTGGCAGGCTGGAACGAAGTGTGTCGGCTGGCTGAGAGGCTGGAGAGATCCCAACTCGAGGTCCTGGACCTCCAACACAACCATCTGACTGAGCTCCCACACAACCTGTTCATCAAAGCACAGAGGTGCACACAACAACACAACGTCCATTTTCTCCCTTTCTTTTTCTTTCCATGTGTGTTTCATTCTGTGTTTTTCACATCTTTCTTTCCACCCATCTCTCTATATATTTTTCCTCCTTCTCATCTGTCAGTTTTATTTTTGTCAAGTAATTTGTTCAAGTACTAAGTTTGTACTCTGTTGGGATTTTGTCACAGCTTGCGATACCTAAATGTGTCGGCAAATAAACTGGAGAACCTCCCTGCGGCCAGCCAATCAGAGGACAGCTCCAGCAGCCTGGAGGAGCTCTATGTGACCAATAACAGCCTGTCTGACAAGTGTGTCCCTCTGCTGACTGGACATGGCCACCTCAGGGTGCTTCACCTCGCCTACAACCATCTACAGACCTTCACCGCCAGGTAAGCCTGCAAAAGAGTAAATCAATGTATGACCAGTTCATTTAAATTTATACCTTGAATTGTGCTGCATTGAAGGACACTCACACATAGACACACTGTCACCATCCGAAGCATTTTAGTGTAGTTCGGGAGGTTTAGGTTCCCAAAACACACTGAGGTTGAGATCTGAAGCTACCTCTGGCTGTGTTAGGTTGCAGAACATCACCCAATGTTGTGCACCTAATTGTAGGCTTGTTTGTAGGCCCACCCAGGCATACATTAACTCACATTCCTTTGCTTTTATGAGCTGTCTTATTCCTAGAAACATGGTACATTTTACGTTGTCACTCAGTCTAAAATAACAGCTTTGCTTCAGAATCAGGTTAAGGCCACAAGAGAGACGAGTTTGATGAATGCGGTTCCCAAAAATAAAGTTTGCTGTACCTCTGCCTCCTGCAGTAAACTGGCACGGCTGGAGCAGCTGGAGGAGTTGGACCTGAGTGGCAACAGACTGCGGGCTGTGCCCACCACCATCCTCAACTGTCAACGTATGCACACACTCTCCGCCCACTCCAACTGCATCAACGCGTTCCCCGAGGTTCTCCAGCTGCCTGAGATCAAGGTCAGTCTGAGATACGCAGGTATTTTAGGCACCATTTCCTTTTATTCGTTTAGCTGTGATGGTCCTCCGGAGCTTGAAAATGTAAATATATATTTTTTTTTTCTTCTAGGCACACATCCACACAAAACATCCCCACACACTCTTGTCCAGCAGATCAGTATTAGCTGTTGTCCGAGTCAGGTGCCTTGTGGAATTAGTTTGGGAAATTAAGCATGAAAATCGGCGTCATTCTACTCTGATGACAAAAACCGCGCTCTCTTTCCCTTTTCATCTCTCCGCCCATCTGTCTACCTCTGTGTTCGTCTTTATTGGGTTGGGCCAGATCAGGAAATCCTTTGTAATCTCCCAGTCACACTCCCTAATCTCTGCCTTTCTCTCAACCTAAATGGCGGTTCCATACTCCTGTCTGTGCATGAGTGTGTGTGAAATAAGGGTGGGGAAAATGCATCATGATTCTCCCTTGAATGACTCTCTTTCGATGTCCAAAACTCTTTAGTCAGAATTTTGAAATGCTCCTTTATGAATAAATTTTTTTTTTCTCAATATGAAGCCCACTACAAAACAGTAGCTAAACATTTAATATCAACTAGTAATGTGTAACATTAAGATACCACATGCAGGTCGTCTCAAGGAAAAGGAGCATGTTGTTAACAGACCTGCTCTCTGCACTAAGTAGTCCTTTATCACAGCAGACATTTGACTTATCAAAGCAAGAAAAGTACAGGTTGAACTCCTGACATTAACGATGGCTCTGTTCCATTAAGTGTCTCAGGAAGCGTCTCTAGTGAGCCAACATGTACAATACCAAAACCTGGGACTGGCTCTCTAAATGGCATACAACTCTCATTAATGTTAATATTTAAACCTGTGCTTTTCCTGCTTTGACATGTCAAAATGTCTTCCCTGAAAAAGGCTGATAGAGGAGAAAAGTTAATGTCATACAGTATCCAAGTAAGTGTCATCTATTTCTGCAACACAGCTAACAAGTGAAATCACATTTTAACTAGCTGTTGATGCCGAACAGAACCTTTGAGAAAGGGCAAAAGGAATCATCACGTCTGATTTGCGTCTGAAACTGCAAAATCAAAATCATATAGTAAAAAAAAAAAAAAAAAAAGTATGGAAATCAAAAACTGAGATAAATCAAGATCCATCTAGAATCGTCTTGCAGTCGGAAAGAACCCTGTGAACTGACTCTTTGTCTGTCGCCTTCTCTGCGTTTCGCTTCCTCAGTGTGTCGACCTGAGCTGCAACGAGCTGACGGAGGTGACTCTGCCAGAGACGCTTCCTCCGAAGCTCCAGGAGCTGGACCTCACAGGCAACCCTCGCCTCAACCTGGACCACAAGAGCCTCGAGCTCCTCAAGTATGAACCTGAGAGACTCTGCACCGTTAGAATCTATGGAAAATATATTTGACTCATTGACTCGTGAAACCAGCTGGCTGACCCTTGTTTGTTTTCTTTCCTTACTCCTCTCTGCAGTAATATCAGATGTTTCAGGGTGGATCCATCCCCTTCAGCTCCGTGTGTGAGTGAGAGCCACGGGGCCCCTGCAGTCTGGAGCCACGGCTACACAGAGGCCTCTGGAGTCAAAAACAAGTCAGTCTCTTTTTGTTTCTATCCATCTACTCGCTGGCAGTTTTTCCGTTGGAATGAATGTCTTTTATTGATCACAATTAAGTCGAGGTTTATTTATAAAGCCCAATATCACAAATTTGCATCAAGGGGCTTTACAATCTGTACAGCATACGACGCCCTCTGTCCTTAGAGCCTTGATTCAGATGAGGAAGAAACCTGTCAACAGAGGAGGGATGAAGTGTGCGCAAACTTTGATTTAGATTATTTAGCACTTTTCTAAACCACAAAGTGCTTTCAGAATACACACAAAACAAAATACAATAACGATGGTGATGAAATAAAAAACAGCATCATGCAAAATGATAGAAATGTCAATTTATACAAATATACATTTTCGAAATGTTTTGTTCAAAAGCAGTGACTCAACAGTAAAAGCATGATCATTCTTTGTTTGTAGCCTGGACAGCAAAGCTTTTAAAGCTTTTGGTCAGCAGATCTGTGTCCGTCTCTGTTTTTAACCTTGGACATTAAAATGTAGATCTTACATTTTTAGACTGCAGTGCAACCAGGACTGCAGTCGTGTTTTTAGCATCTAGTGTTGGACAGAAGGCTTGTTTCTGGACCGGCTGCAGAACCATTCAGACATGTAAATTCAGACTTAACTCAAGTAGGCAGGTTTAGATGAAGGCAGGCCTGACTTGCTCGGCTATATTTCCAGGCAGAATTGTCCGCATAACTGACGTGTTGATCTTCTTCAGGCTGTGTGTGGCTGCTCTGGCCCTGGACAGCTTCTGCGGGATCCGTGAAGCCCTGTACGGAGTTTTTGACGGAGACAGGAACGTCGAGGTGCCTTACCTGCTGCAGTGCACCATGGGAGACGTGCTAGCAGAGGAGCTTCACAGGGGCCAGAAGCAGGAAGATTGCATGAGCAACACTTTCCTCACCATGCAAAGGTAAACACACAGAAGGAAAACATTCCCACCTGAACACTTCCACAGCTCACTGCGGTGACTCTTGAACTGTGTGTTTCCGTGTTGCTCTCCTGCAGGAAACTGGGCACAGCCGGCCAGAGGATGGGCGGCTCGGCAGCTTTATGTCACATCAGACACGACCCGGTGGCCCCCGGGGAGCACAGCGGCTGCTTCACCCTGAAGGCCGCCAACGTCGGCCGGTGCCAGGCCGTTTTGTGCCGCGACGGCAAAGCTATGCAACTCTCCACCACACACACCGTCAAAGAGGAGCCAGAGTATCAGAGGGTCCGGCAGCATAACGCCATCATCACCGAGGTAAAGACAGATATTTTGCAGTTACATTCACTTCCTCTTTTAGGAAAAATTAGATGAACTGATAACATTATCAGTGTTGCAGCCCTGATGTGTACATTTGAGGTTTTGTCTGAAGAACTTTCTCCTACTCCTCTGCAGGATAACAAAGTCAGTGGTGTAACTGACACCACCAGAATTATGGGTTACTCCTTCCTGTGCCCGTCTGTGACCCCCAGACCCCACATCTCCACAGTGACCCTCACCCCGCAGGACGAGTTCTTTGTCCTTGGCAGCCGGGGCTTGTGGGACATGTTGTCTCCCAGCGAGGCGGTGGAGGCGATCAGGAATGTACCGGATGCTCTGGCTGCTGCTAAGAAGCTGGTGACTCTGGCTCAGAGCTACGGCTGCTCCGACAGCCTCAGCGCTGTTGTCGTCCAGCTCAGCATCACAGAAGACTGCTGCTGTTTCTGCGAGCCACCACCTCCGCCCCCGAGCCCCGGCCTGGGCGCACACACCAGCACAAACCCCTACTCAGCAAGTGGAGACGGCGGCATACCGCTGCCGCCGGCCTCCTCGGGAACAGTAAGCGAGCTGAGCAGCGAGTTCAGCACATCTGAGATGAGCAGCGAAGTGGGATCCACGGCGTCCTCAGAGGAGCCGCCACCTCAGGCCGAGCCCCTGACGTCCCACCTGAACCTGCCGGGGCGAGCCGGCGTGCGGAGACCCGCCTGTAGAGATGGAAACTTCCAGAGGCAGTTCTCTGGGGCTCTGTCTGACAATGGAGTCGACAGCGAGGACGAGGAGCCCATCGCTGGCGTCTTCTCTAACGGCAGCCGCGTAGAGGTGGAGGCTGACGTCCACTGTCTGCACCGCCGTGACTGCCCAGCACCCCAAACACACACACACATCCCTCCCGCTGTCGCCTCGCATCATGAGCCTTCGCCTCCTCCCTTCTCCTCCCCGTCTCGTTCCCCCGTGCCTCCCTCCTCTCCCTGCCTCAGCGGGGAGGCTCTGTCAGGGACTCTTGGCCGCAGGGCTCGGGCTAACGGCTCCGTGGCCTGCCAAGGAAGGAACCAGGACCTGATAGAGGAGGCGGCCGACGCCCCCGTCAGGAAGCTGGGGGGCTACTTCAACGCCCCCGCCCAGCCGGACCCCGACGACCAGCTCATCATCCCGCCAGAGCTGGAGGAGGAAGTGCGGCAGATCATCCAGCAGCAGCAGCAGCAGCAGCAGGAACAAATCCAAACACACAACCAGCAAGCACACAGCTACCAGAAACCTGCAGACTTCTTCGTCACACCCCTCTAACTCCTGCACCCCCTCAACAGATGGTGTCAACTTCTCATCCAGGATTTCAGTTCCCGGGATGGAGAACTGTGGAATCAGGACTGTGGGTCTTGATGCTCTGCGCTGCATGACGTTGAACTGCTCCCTCCAAAAACCTCAGAGTATTCTGAACCTGCTTATGGACCAGAGCTGTTTTTGTTATTTACTTTATTTTCTACTGTCACCTCTATGCCCCTTGAAACGCAATGCAATTTTTATAACACTTTATGTTGATTAAATCGTCACGTGAAATTGATTTTTACCATATCTTTAATTTGAAGAAGCACTTTGAATGCTTTTTATTCGATTTTTGAAATTAATTCTATGTTAAATGGTACTTTGAGAGATATGGACCATGTTTTGTCTTTGTGTTGAAGCAGATGTTTTCCCCCGTGTGTCGTGGCTCACGGCCTTACAGTTGTCGGAGTTAGTAAACTGTTAAACTAACTCCTAGGAGTTTAATACTTTGAAGTGACCTAGTCACTGAAGTGTACTAATATTCTCTGAGAGAAAAGATGATTATCTCAAAAGGCTGATATTCCAGGGTTGTGTTCTCGGGGGTGTGCAGGGTTCAGAGGTGCTGCTGCAGTGGTGAGTAAATGCTGAAGGGGGTGTGTGTGTGTGTGTGTGTGTGTGTGTGTGGGGGGGGGGGGGGG
>LKNJ01001462.1:82753-123846 GCA_002120245.1 Maccullochella peelii
GGGTCGGGTCCTACAGCTATTACCAGCTCAATGAATGTTTTCAGAACAGTGTTACAGACTTCTTGACAACGGCAACTCGCACAAGAGCTACTTTTGCTATATAATAAATGAAAGTTTTCAGATAACCACAATATGTTGACTTGTGGAGGACACTTATTACACTTACACTTAATTTGTGTCTGTTACATTTTGTTTGTCAAGTTCTTTCTCAAGGCTTTGTTCACAGTTCACACAAATTACATTTTCTCATGTGACCCTCTTGGTATCCAGCCATGCAGATAGTTTTAGTTTTATGTAGCAAGAATATAGAGAGAGATTTGCTTCTGAAACTTCTGCCACCTCAGCACAGTGGGGGTCAGTGGGATTGTGTTTGTGGTGCTCAAGACATTGAAACATTACATATGAAAAACAGCAATATGTCTTTCCTAAAACGATGCAGGATAATCCCTGGACCTGCCTGACCTGAGCTGATTTTTTTTAGTTACCACTGAGTTCTTTAATTCTTCTAGTACAACAATCAAAATTCTACTCCAGAGCTAAAATAATTTGTCGTTACAGGGACAGAAAATTAATTTTCAGCAAATATTAAGGATTCCGGCTTCTCAAATGTGAGTATTTACTGCTTCTCTCTATTTAATATCATTGTAAATTGAATGTTTTGGGGCATTTGGACTGGTGGTCAGACAAAACAAGCTATTTGGAGACATCACCTTGAGTTTTAAGAAATTTGCAAGCACTTTTGTGACATTGATTTCTGTAGAAATTATTTTCTCAATCGTTTTATATATAAAATGTCCAAAAGTAGTGAAACATGCCTTCTTAAAGCCCAAGTTGATGCCTTACAATAGCTTTTTGTGTCCGACCAACCATTTAAAACCCCCAAATTGTCAATTTATGATCACATACGACAAAGAAAAGTGAGAAGCTGGAACATGAAAAATTAAAAACAATGGATTATAAAAATAGACGTCCATTAATGTTCTGTCTATTGACTAATAGTTTCAGCTCTATATTAATTGATAATGAAAATAATCGTTTGCAAATAATTGCAGCCCTGTTCCATGCACATGATTTATATAGTTGGATACGTCAAAACTCGTCACTTAAAACTGAAACGGCTTCGCTGCATGCCACTCAAAACAAAAAGTACAAGGTTAAGAGCTGCACAACAAGAAGCCACGCTGTCTTGTTTGTGCTGCTGTGGTACAATCGCTGCATTGTGTGATCTGAAATGGTAAAATTAGAACTTGGGGTGATTACCTCACTCTGGACACTGTCTGTCTTTTGTAGGTAATTGTCTTGACCGAACAGTTACATCACTGCTGTGTCCTTTGTGTCCCATTGTGTGACAGCAGAGCAGTGATGTCATGGCTGGCAGGAAGCCTCTGGAGAGGACAGAGCGGCCCAGGGGCACCAGGACACAGCAGGGGTCGTACAGAGTCCTGGTGCCCCCCCTGTAGGCTGTTTTGTTTATCACGGTTGTAATCACAAACAACAGCCTTGAGTAGAATCACATTGATGGAGGTTTAATTTGAGCAGATACATTCTTGTACAGTTTCAGTATCAAACACTTTGCATTATAAAGTCAAACTTTGAAATAAAAACACATTAATTATAATAGCATACATGTGAAAAACATCTGTATCTATAAAAATCCCCATCTGAGTCTAATCCAACATGCAAAACCGCCCCAGTCCTCCCACATTGGACCTGTACCACAAAGCAAGCCTGGCTTCACTGAGCATAACATTGATGATCCTGGATAACTAAAGCTGAAGCTGAACCATGGGTGGAGTATTTAATGGGACACGTGACACCCAGCAGCAGCAGCAAAAACTGATGTTTAGCGAGGTGAAATATACACACTAAAATCACACAACTACATTGTGATACACTTCAAAACAGTCAACAGTGCAGTGAGGCTGTAACTGCTACCAAAGCAGATTAGTGCAGTACCAAAATGTTGCATTTATAATTAACAAAGCTGATCCACAGTACATAAACGATGACAGTGGGTATACTTTTATTTCCACTTATCATCTCATTGATTCTAAAAAGCTTATACAATCATGTTATCCTGAGTGGCAGTGTTGGAATAAAAGAAACTTACTAAAATAGGCAGCTTTTTTTTTTTTACAAGTCCTGCTTTAAACGCAGCCTGGTTTCTTCTATCTTTGACATAATTACGGTAAACTACACAAGATTTTTTTCTTTTGTCAGAACTACTTTCGCGTTATGTCGCAATACTTCCCCCCCCCCCCGATCCATAGGGAAAGATGGAGCTCTGACAGTATGCAGAGCACTGTGGGTTGAGCTATGATTAAAGGCAGCAGTGACTGTGGATATGGTTTGGGCTGCGGCTGTCTCTATTGCTTTTGGTACTTGATATGGCTACTGCTGTAGCTGTGGCTGGTCTTTACAGCTCCTGATGTATGAACATTGGGCGAAATAGCATCGTATAGCGAGACACGCACACTTTGAACCCTGAGCATCTATCATATATGACATACGTTGCCTAATGTATTAGATACACCACAGAGCTCAGCCAGCATCATGTCAATTCACTGCACAATCAGAGCCACAGCAACAGCCAAAGCTAGCCTATAACCACCCACTGAAAATAGTCACAGGCACAGCAGCTCATAACACAGTGCAGAGCCTCCGCTTGGCAAGCAGTGATACAGACTTGTGGCTGAGCCCCACAGGAAAAAGGTGCCAGCAACTGTAACTAATGCATAATATATTAAAATACACCCATGCTCTATGCTACCGTCATAACTCAGGCTTCCTCTGTGGATCAGAGTAAAAGCAATAAGTGTTGCGAGGTAATGCAGAAGTTAATGTGAGGCAACACAAAAGTAGTTCAGAAATAAATTCAGAGCGTGAGCTTTCAGGACCTCCGTAATATGCAAAACCTATAAAAATGTCTATTAATCTTTATTACTTGTCACATTATTGTAAACTCAGTACTTCTATCCATGTCAGGATTCTGTCTGAACGAGGACTCCATTTTTTCACTGATGCGATTGGTTGGCTGGATCTGATGCCCTGAACTGCTTCAGAGCAGGTTAGCCGTGGTTTCCATGGTGATCTACTCCAGTTAAAAGTCAGCCAGCTTCACGATACCAGATAACCTCAGTCAAGCCCAAAGACAGCTGGTCGACCCACCGATCCTATCTGTGATACCGGCCCCGGGTGTCTCAAATAGAGATGGTTTCAGCCCTCAGCGGGGCTCTCTGCGAGCTGGTTCGGGCCTGCTGTTTTTCTTCCTCTCTGCGTTTTTGCTCCTGCAGGTAGCGCTTCACTCTCCGGACGGTCTGGATGGTGAGCACCGTGCCGACGGCGTACAGGATGGCCGTGATGAGCCCAAACAGAGCCACGGCTGCATCCCCCCCGCCCACGTTACAGTTCATCCAGGTGTAGCCGTTGCGTGCGTACAGCCTCTCGCGCTGCTTACACACATCCGTGGAGTTGACCACGGTGACGAAGTGCAGGTAAAGCCCCACGGCCACCACGTACACCACTGCGCCCACCGCCTGAAACACCAGCGCTCCAAGCAGAATCTTCTGGGACATCAGGTGGGGCGGTTTGTTCCCGGCGACCGCAAACAGCAGCGAGACGACCCCGAAGGTCAGGGTGAAGGGGATGCCACCATAGATGCCCGGCGCCCTCATCTGGCTGTACTGCATGTCCAGGGTTCGCACCTTCTGCAGCTCGGTGCCCTCCAGGTTTATGTTGGAGTTGATGTCGAAGCCGCCCATCCCGCCCATGGACGTCATACCTGACATCACCATATGAGCTGCAATCACGCAGATCAGGACCAGGCTGTTGGTCAGTACCGCGCAGATCAGCACGATGCCTGAAGGGAGTCGACACATGAAACAGGTGAGGAATGAGATCAGTTTGCTGTCATTCCCTACATATACAGTACTTAGTATACAGGGGAAAGAAACTGTTCCTTCAGTGCCACAGTGCACATAATAAAGAAACAAAAATGCCTACAAAAGACAGTAAAACACGCCAAAGTATAACACTAAGTAAACTAATTAGAGTTTGAAGAACCTGCAGTGTCCGCTGCAGCCGTGCACCCCACCAAGAATCAGACACACAATTAATGATTCCTGTTATTATGAATTAGTCTGTCCAAAGAGGGATCACCAGCTGGGCAAATTGGGCAACTGCCTCTGGGCCCCAGAGCATCAAATTCCCCATGTTTACTGTGAAATTAACACCTGCAAATTTGTTTGGAAATCTGCACTACTGCAGTACAACATTAACAAAGCCAGATCTTATATTGTGCTTATACGGTGTATATTCCTCAATAAAAGTCGTGTTTAATCAAGTCTCCACAACCTAACTGACACACAGAAGTCCTGGGCCAGGAAGTATCATGAGTACTGGTTTGTTGCTGGATCTTTGGTGCACTGTAATAACTGTAGGCGACAGTACAAACATAATGGACTGAGGTTGGGAGGTTAACAGGGGCCACAAACGTATTAACTCGGCAATAAATCTTCCAATAAACGAATAAATGAGCGTGAACTTGTTCCATTAATTAATCATTTAATCTTATAAAATGTCCAAAAACAGCGAAAATCACAAGTTCCCGGAGCCCAAGGTGATGTCTTCAAATGTAGTTGTAGTCGAAAATCCAAATATATTACATTTACAATGATGTGAAACAGAAAGAAGCAACACATCCTTACATTTTAGAAGGTGGAACCAAAAATAAAAGACCTAAAACAACGAACTGATTATCAAAACGGTTGTTATTTTTCAGTGGGTCGACTAACAAATGTCATGTTATTAACATTCCTACAGGATCAACTCTTTTGTCACCAGGTTCATGAAAACAGTCAGGAGCACGTGATTAATCTACTGGACTCAGATATCAGGCTGTCGGCTTTCTCCTCCATCAAAGGGTCATGTTATTATGCCAAAGTCTAAACTCTGAGAAACGAGGCCTGTAAACACCAGAGAACCGGTTTGTCCGGTATTCACAGAAGGAACTGCAATGACACTGAAACCAAAATCCGCCCTGTGACTCAGCAGCAGCTTCTATTAGAGGAGCTTTCATTTGATTCCTGACTTACCTCTCCTCGAGCAAATGTGTGAGCATTTGGACTCATGGTGCTCCCCTCGAGGGACCTCCCGCACCTGTCTGGGAGGGGAGTTGGCTTTGGGGTAGTATGGGGGTCGAGAGGAAGACCTGGAACATAGAAACACATGCATCATGACACTGAGGAAGTTATCTAACACTTATTCTTCTAGCTCATATCCCAGCATATTTGCTTATTTGTCATTCAGTGTTTATTATACTTGGGAAATATTATATTCCTAAAACAATATCGTCAAAACACAAGGCCATTTCTTCACTCTCGTGATTTTAAATGTTACAGCAATATTGTAGGTGAAATTAATAGTAAGAAAAGCTATTGATAGATAGATAGATAGGTGACAAACACAATAAAAAGTATATAATAAGTTACGTAGTAGAGAATATTGGCTGTAATAATAATACACTGTATATTAGTGGTGTAAAGTGATGGATTGAGCCAAGTGTATGTTAAAATAGAATGAATTGTACATTGATATAAAGCCTATAGTATAAGACTCTAGTGTATGACCCCTGGTAATGTAAATAGTGTAAATGGTAACTGTCATGTTTTTTTAACTGTATCTATCTATGAATTCTTTCTAAGGTTATCTAACAATCGAGATTTATTTGCCTTTATGGATACTAAAAAAAAAACAGTAGGCCTAAATGTGATTTAAAAACTAGCTCTAGCATTTACCCCTGCCATCCATTCATTTATGGACACAGGACACAGAGAGGATAATGATATTCAGAGGAAACACCGGTGGATTTTATTATCTTTAATGACAGTGCATTACCCGCACCTGTCAGTTGATGAACGTCCGTCATCGTGTGAGTCTCGGTAGTGTCGGTTGTCTCCGTTTCTCTCCCGGTGTCCCCGGTTTGAACGGGGCGGATGGCTCATACCTGCGGATCGAAAGCGATACGTTTGGACGCAGAAATGACCTTTGAACAATATAGAAGCTTTAAAAGTTACTATACAAGGAACACCATTTCAACAGGTATCATACAAAAAGTATTTCTGATAAATATTATTTTAGCTTTTTAACGTTAATTTCAAATAATAGACTTTTTTTTTTTGAAGAAAACCGTTGACGTTAGCTTACGTTAGAACGTCATAAACGTTAATTTAAGTAAATGGCACCCAGGCTTCGTTAGGCTATTGTCGCCATGACTATTTATATTAAAAAAACAACAACCCATAAAGGCTCCTGTCTCAACAAGGAAGCTTTCTAAACTTAATCTCAAGCCACCGTGGAGCAGGTTTGTAGTTTTTAAAAGTGGTCAAAAAAAAGAGAAAAACATCGCTCCGTAGCCTTCATGATACGATAGTTAGCTTGTTTAATTAGCTTTAAACGTTTGTCTAGTGCCGTGCGCAGAATTAGTTTGACAGTTAACAACAACAGATGAACTTACTGTGAATATGTGTCGATGAAAGCGCTCCAAAGTCCGACTATAACGCCATTGTTGAATCCTCAAGTCACTCTCCTGTCTGTTGTCAGGTGGATACCGCTCCACCCTACCTGGAGGAGGAAGGCGGAAGATAAACATACAGGCTCAGGTAGGTGGATGGTGTAACAGCTGGAGCTTCGCTACTGACTGAGGCTTTTCTTGGATGAAGTTCAAGTATCAGCTCGTCTGAATCAGCCGCTTTGCGAAGCCAAAGAAGCCTCTGTTTACACTCTGTTTTAGGGGGTGTTGGCCTTTTAACAGCAGCAGCCTGTCTGTCTGCAGCCTGTCTGTCTGTTGCTGTTGTAGAGGAATGCTGTTGTTTATGTACCTCTTTTATCAGCCAAGACATTTACATGTAGCTCCCTGAAGAGCCCTGTTGTGTTCACTCAACAACATTGCTCTCTGCTTGGAATTAATTATCACAAATTCCAAGTAATTATACAACATGTAGGCTGTTTATTGGCTCATGCATTCACATTTTCTAAGTCACTGGCTTGCTGAACAGGCCTGTGACATTCAGGCAACCAACTCTGAGCTGCAACATTGAATCAGCAGCTATTTTGTTAATGGATTAATCGTTTTAGTCATTATTTACAGGGTTCATACAAAGTCTTGAAAGTTTGGAAAATGCTTAATTTTAATTTCAAGGTGTTAGATCGCCAGGATAGAAGCCCTGTACAGGACTCTGTTGGACCAGCTCTCTGTTTAAAGGGTCAGAGTCTATAGTTCTATGGGATCTTGCCCTATTAGAATTTCTAAAGACTATTTAAGCTGGTGTCGAGGAAACTCGCCTAGCCTCTCACTGCCTACTCCCGAACGTCTACCCTACCTCCTCTGATAATTCACACCTGACTGAGTAGCCATGTTTGTCAGTTTAAATCACCAAACACACTCGTTAACGGCAGGCTGGGTTGCTAGGTTGGGTTTTAAAGGCTCGAAACTTAAGCCCTAAGGGTCTGTTATATAATATTATAGTGGACAACAAAATTAAAATAACCTTTTAGAACCTTATAGTTGTTGAGCACCCAGTTACTTAGTGTTTTACAATCAGAAGAAGCTTGTATTAAAGGAACACTAGAACAAATCGCTTTACTTGTTATATTTATTGCAGGAATATTAGCAGGGTTATAGCAACAGCTTTATAATCAAAAATTCAATAATTTACAACAATAATCCAAATTATTACTTCCTCTCTTCTAATTCTAAATCCTATTCTCTAATTTATCTGGTTTTTAGGAGTAGGGAGGTTTGGCAAAAGAGTGTCCTCTTTTGGAAATCTTGACTCAGTAAAAAGTCCCAGAAGTCCTCGGTTGTCCTCCTCTGTTGTTAGCAGGGAGAGCGTTGGTTTCCCTGCGCCAATTCGGCCAGCACACGGCCCGTTCTCTGAGTCGGTCTCTCTCGCTGTCCTCTGTAGATGTTGCTGATCCTTCAGGGTCCTTTGGGGTGTTGGCTCAAGGACCCGTCTGATCAGAATGGGCCCGTTCTCTGAGTCTCCTTGCGTTCCTCAGTAGATGCTGCCGATCTGTCAGGGTCCTTGTGTGCCGGCTGAGTACAATCTTTTGTAGATCCAAAAGGTGTTGTCTCGCTCCTCACACCGATCCGCTCTCCGCTCTTCTCCTCCGAACTCTGTCTTTTATCTTAGCTTGAGCCATTACCTCATTTGACACACCAACAAATNATTTTTAAGCAGACAGGTTACTGATTACAATTACAGCATGCAATAAAAAGCAATCATTGTTTCTTTATCAAACAGTCCATGGTGTTCATTGGGATTCTAGAGTCCTGTTTATGTTGCTTATTGGAGGCCATGTTCTGGGGTCTCAAATCTACTTGACAAAGGTTAGGAATATGCTTGAATTTAAATATACTCCTTGAAAAATACTTGATTTTCAACATAATCTGGTGTTTCATAATCTACACAATCACTCATGTAAACCAAAAATCCTTTAATATTTGAAATGAAATGATCCCTTTGTCATATTTGTTTGTCTCCTGGCGTTTATAGTAACTATTTAGATGTGATGACAAAGGCTTCGAGAGTCTGAACATTTTTGGTTTAGGTACCTTGAAAGTGCTTGAAAAGTGCTTGCATTTTACTCTTATAAAGCTGTACAAACCCTGTATTTAGAAAAAATGACAAACATTTGCTAGTTGCAGATTATTTGATGCTTTTCTCTGTCATATATGATGGTAAACTGAATATCTCTTGGTTTTGTCAGTCCACCTGTAAAGCACTGTATGAAAGGTGCAATAAAAGTTTGATTGATAGACTGATTGATAATAACAACAAAAGACTTGATAAAGTAAGTTAAAGTAAAACAGGGAAAAGGAGGGGAGAGACCAGCACCTAATTCAATTCTAAATCTATCTTCTTAATTATTGGTATTTTCTTTCATCTTATTTGCAAAAGTTTTTATTCAAATTCCTCATTCATTTAAAATAAGAGGAACAGAGCTTTTTAAAAACGTTTCTATAATTATTTTTGCATGTAAACCCTGAACTTTTTTTGTTATGTTTAATTTTTTCCTACCTAATTAGACATTTGATGCAGTGTATTGTATTAAGTTCTAAATATTGCTATTATTGTAATCTATAAGCATTATAAAACAAAAGTATCATCAATGCCTTTTTTTATTAACATAAGGATAATATACAAAAATTCAGGCAAATAATAGCAGCACATATAAATCAGATATAAATGACAAATATATATGAAGATGAAAATATTAAAACAATTACATAAAAACAGGAGTACATACTGTATATACACAAATAAAACATTCAGTCAGAGGTTTCAGGGGAAAAAGTTCCATAAAATTAAAATGGTTATTACTTTTTGTTGTGTAAGAGATTGAGTTATAGTAACAAATAATATCTTTGAGGTTAAAAGAGTAGACATAGATAGCAGCTTCGAAAAAGACAAAACTCTAGATGTCCAAAACGTATCATCCATGTCCACTAGGCGGCAGCAGTCAGAAAGTGACGACGGTGCATCAGTCAAATTCTTACGGGTTTTACTTCCGCATTGATGCAGCCGTAAACAGTAACATAAGGGCAAAGCTTAAATGGCGTGACTTTGTTTAATAATAGCGGTTAACACACCAGTCGTCCTCTCTGTTTCCGTGTTTATTCCGGATCATTTTCACCCTCTGTGCTCCTCTTCGGCCATGTTGTTCCTCCGGACTGCGGCTCTCAGCTGCAGAGGTCTGACCGCTCTGCGCTGCCTGCCCGCCGGCTACACCGCCTCCAGACCCACCGCTACATACATCCAGGGCCAGAGCCCGGAACCGCGTATCCGAGAATACTTCTACTATCTTGACCACCAAGGACAGGTGAGTGTATAAACTGACTCAAAACAAAACCTTCAAAAAAAAAATACAATCTAACGTTAGATTCTCCTGTGAGCGTGACATGTTGGTGTGTTCTCGACTTGCAGCTTTTCCTCGATGACACCAAAGTGAAGAACTTTGTCACCTGCTTCAAAGGTAAAAATGAACATAGACACACAAGGCATGAAATGCTTATTTAACAAAATAAATAAATAAAGCATATAACAGCTTAAACGTCTGACCAAATGCATCCTTATATGGAACTTGTGAATCTCCCCAAATTACCTCCAGCTCACCTTTCACTGAAGCCTAAAGGAACAGTCTGACAGTTTTGCAAAGGTTGTAAATGTGCATGTTTGCCCTGAAACCGTCAGTCAGGTGGAGTTGGCATTAGTAGCAACCTAGCAACATCATAGCAAGTAAAATAAAGCACAATTTACAATCATGGAAGTGCTGTAAAACAATTGTACATCTACAGAGAGACCACTCTAGACTACTGCTCCATACATTTCCATTCAGCACTTGCCAGCCTCAGTATGAAGACATGAAACAGTGATGCGTGGCTTAGAAATAGCTGCAGCCCGTGTCTGATCTTTAAACAACACTGTCACATTTTAACAGCTTTGTTTCTACATGTATTAAACAAACAGTACACTTTGTATAAATAAAATAGCATTGCAGGAACCTGGTTGGGGGCCTCAGGGTCAAACTTTAGTCTCTGTGCATTGTGTACAGTAATCCTATGCTGGAGTATTGTATAGCATGAGGTTTGCTGTGTGGTAATTTGATAAAACTCAAATGAATTTAGGAATATGCATGCAACCTGGCCTGGCAACGAGGACGCATCTGTGAGCTCATGTTTGACTTATATATCAGATCGCATTTGCAAATTTGTCTGGCAATGTCAGGCCATATGCAATCACAGTATCTGCTAAATAGTTTTAGGTTTTCAAACTGGATTTGACACTCTCAAAAGATGAGGCTGGCAGTATTCCCTATTTTTGGGATTATTTTCTGCTGTGGATGAATCCACATTTGGTGCTCTAGTGAGTATTTGGGGCAGCAGGATGGTGTGTGTGGGCTTGAAACAAAATAAACTCCAGTGTGTGTGTGTGTGTGTGTTCATGGTGATGAAGGAACAACAGTGTGACTCACTGATGTGTTTTTAATAGTTTTACCACAATGGAGCTCTGTGGCCCAGAGGAAGAAGATATATCAGAGTTTGGATACACACACACAATACTTGTTGGTAGGATACATTCACTATTAGTTTTAGTTGTTTAATGGAATTTGTTGACAATAAGAAAAACAGAGAATATCATTAGACTTGCCTCAAGATCAGGTATTGAAGCAGGACCCACCTTAAAGCCTTTATGAGGGGATATTGTTCTTTAGTGGTGCATATTCCCAAACAACAATTACAATTAAACACATTGACCCAACTCTGACAGCAGATTAAAGTGATGGTGCCTTTTAATATACATATTTCTGATCTGACTACTTATTAGCAACAGAGCCAAACTCATATTTTCATTGCGTTATGTTTCTGTTGCTTTATTGCGCAGCTTTATCCTCGTCATCCCTGTTTCTTTATTTCCAGATAAACAGTTCCTGGTCTTCTTCTTCAGTCGGCTGCGTTCAAATCAGAGCGGTCGGTATGAGGAGGACTTCCCCTTCTTGTCCCTGTGTGGCAGGGAGAGGAACTTTCTGCGTTGCGATGACCGTCCTGTGGTCTTCACTCACCTGCTGCAGAGTCCTGCAGGGGCGCCGGGAATCATGGGAGATCAGGAGCTGCTGTCGTACTGCGGCGGGGCGGAGAAGCTGTCCGCCCCATTCCGCCCACAGGCGCTGTACATGCATCCTGTTAGTGGACGAGTTTACCACCCCTGCTCAGAGCGCGGAGGGGGGGTCGGCCTGGTCAGGTCTGCTCTGGCCATCGAGCTCAGCCCATTCTTTGTTTATGCTCCGGAGCACGGCCAATCGGGACAGCCCACGCACTTTCTCTGGGGAGGACAGAAGCACACACTGACCAATGAGCTTGCAGGATGCTTCCCCTCTGCGGAGGAGGGCAGCGGGCAGCAGGGAGAACTGGGATAGTGACCAGAACTGGTCAACGGTGTACCTTTTAGATGTTGACATGCAATCCTGTGAGATGTGTGGACATCATCAGTGTCCCATACTGGCAGTGGGAGAAGACAACTGCTTTCTCACAGCTGTGATCACAATGTGATTGTTACCGTCCTCCTATCCCGATTTATGTGACGTGTGAGAAGTCATATACACTGATGATGCTGAGTGTTTTTGGCTTTTTTTGGCTCGTCATCCCTTAAACAAAGCAGTGTCTACTTGCGACCCCTCATTACAGACTGCAGCTGCAGCTTCCCTTTAGATTCCCTGGATGAATCTGAAACACATTTATGGTCCTGAAGAGGTGTAACTATCCAGTAATCCAGCAGAAGTAGATAATTATTTCTTTCCCTTCCTGTTAATCATCTCAAAACATATTCATCACCTGACCTCCAGGCTGGAGAGCCTAATAAAGCTGCAGCGGCTGAGACACAGTAAGCTCTTTTTTTTTATGTTGTGACACTCAACACAAGTTCATTCAGTGTCAGTCACTTTCCTCACCACTGTCCTCTCAGCGGCCCTGTGTCTGCATGTTTAAAGATATGATTCAGTTCAAATATGGTTCTTAGATGAAACCTAAATTAACTCAAAGTAGGTCATTATAGCAAATTTGCTAAAAAGAAGAGCGCACATTGAGTACAGATAGTTACATCAAACAACAGAACATAGCCTACAAATATACAACATATATATCATATTCATTAAAACTGCTAAAGTTAATCCTTTGCCAAATTTCCAGAGTAGCAGATGTCTGCAGCAGAGCTTAATTAAACAGAATTTGGCTTAATACATAATTAAATATTGAAAATGGACATACTGGTGTGCTTGCATAGAAAAAACAAATTTGAATCAAATAGTATTCAATGTTCTTGATATACAATAGAAAGAAAATACAGAAGTTGAACCTTAGAATAGTATTTATATGTGCACGACACCAGGAACATTTTCTGGCAACTGAATGTGTTTTGGCAAAAAAAAAAAAAATAAAGCAAGTATTTTAGAATTGACTACTGAGTGTACACAGTCAGATCCTTCTTTAATAAAGTGAAATACTCTGAATGTTTTGTTTTCTTATTTGTTATGTAAGTACATTTACTCAAATATGCTGCTTTGCCATTTTAAGGTACTTGTACTTTAAGTATTTACATTTTGTGCTGTTTTATACTTTTACCCCACTACGTGTACCTGACTGATGTAGTTAGTGAGCTCATGAAAACTGATGTTATAATGATTGCTGCAGTTTAAACTGTCCAAGAGGTAAAGTTGGACCTGTTTAGCTCCAACTTTAAAATGCTTCTTAAACATAAACGTATTTACACTTCAGCATCATGCAAGCGGCCATTTATTCAGCGTGCTTTTGCTTTTAATACTAAAGTACATGTTCTGCCAAGTTGTTTGCACTTTTACAATATTACATTTTGACTGAAGGGCTTATCATTTTTATATTTTTCTTCTGCCATTGAGTGGAAACATGGATAAGGTCAATCATAAAATGAATCTAATTCATCTTGTTCAAAAATTGAGCCAAATGAACCTGTTGTGTATTTGTTTCAGGAGAGATTAGGTTATAAATAATACGCCATCTAATTAAATATTCTCTCACTGAAAGTGTCATGTGAAACTGGAATTGGAGCTTGTCCAACACACGCCTTTTTTTGTCAGAGTCCCTGCTCTGTTCCTCCTGCTGCCACACTGGGTGAAGGACTCGGTGGGGCTTTGGAAAACTGCAAGTCCCAGAGATCTCGGCTTTGGTGAACCTGGAGCCAGGGCTTGGATAACATGGCAGCGCCGTCCAGCCACACATGCGGGGTTATGGAGCGGTCTATCCGGGAGCGGGTCCCCCCGCTGCTGACGGACCTGTACCAGTTCACCATGGCGTACGCATACTGGCGGGCCGGCCGGCACCAGGAGCCCGCCGTGTTCGAGCTCTTCTTCAGGGACAATCCGTTCGGCGGCGGCTTCTCGCTGTTCGCCGGGCTGCACGACTGTCTGCTGTTCCTGCGCAGCTTTCGCTTCACTGACGAAGGTGAGGAACTCAACTTGGGCTTGATTATCTCATTACTATTTAAACGGCAGCAAATGACCAAATCTAAACAATGACTGTTACTTTTCATCGGATCGGTGTGACGAAAGTGTTTTCCTCCAAACTCCTTTTACGCGTTCCGTTGTGGTTGCGCAATACCTCACCCCGCGACCCCTGAGAGGGTTTCAGTGAGACAACATGCCGGTGGGGTATTTCAGTGACCGTTGACATTTAGCCCTGCACTTTAGCACACAAGAATAATCCGTAATCTCGTGTGTGTGTGTGTGTGTGTGTGTGTGTGTGTGTGTGTGTGTGTGTGTGTGCGCTGTAAGTATCAGTACATGAAGCAACATGGACCACACCGCATTCCAAGAAAGTTTAATGAAACGCAGCTCGTCCAGCAAGAGGCTCGAGCTCAAATCCACACAGATGCAATTCAAAGAGAATTATAAAATAATACAAAAGGTTGTCTTTCACAGCAGTTATGACGGATGAGATCTTTGCTGTTACAGAGTAAAGATATTCAGATCCTAATACTCCATTATAAGTAGAAGACACGCATTCTCTACTGTACTTTAGTAAAAGTACATCATCAGCAAAATGTACTTAAGTTTCAAAAATGAAGGCTCTCATTATGTCTACCGGACTGCCCCTTTCACAGTGTTGTCCAACACATATTATATTATGGGATTTGTTATTACTGATGAATTAACATGGACGTAGCGTTTAGAAGTTGTAGTACTTGTACTTTATATACTGTTGGGCAGTTTAATCTGTAACAATGCATCATATTTCATATGTTTTGTATGTTAAATCTTAAACTGCAAAATAGCTATAGTTGCAGGATAAATGTAGTGGATTACAAAGTACAATATTTGCCTCTGAAATGTAGTGAAGTAGAAATATAAAGCTGCAAAAAATGGAAATACTAAAGTCAAGTACAAGTACCAGAAGAAGTACAGCGTACTTGGTGAAATAAATATTCAGATAAGCAGAAATATCACACTAAATTTTTTGCTGTACATTTAAGATCTGCTTACTTCAGTAAAAGTACAGAAGTATTTTTGATTAATCAGAAGTAGCAAAATGCATACAAAATGTAGATTAAACTCTAACAGAATAGTGGAAACTCGCTCCACCTCGACCAGCTGCAACACTGAAATGCTTCTTACACACTGATGCATCAGTATTATTAATCTTCTAATAACTTAATGTATAATATGTCTCTCTCTCTCTGATCATCTGGTCATTTTTCTGCAGAATGAGTACTTTTATTTTGATAGTACTTTTACTTAAGTAGGATTTTTATTTGAAGGAGTTTTTATTTTACATACTCCACAAGTACACAGTCACTGAAGAGGTCTGTTGCTAGCTGCCGGATTAGATTAACTGTACAGAAAGGTATTAGATTAAGCTCTATTATTGTAATTTGGTGTGTGTGTGTGTGTGTGTGTGTGTGTGTGTGTGTGTGTGTGTGTGTGTGTGAGGGAGGGCACATGGAGGTCACGTGCTGGTGTGAGAGCACATGTGCTGTAGGATGAAGGATGCCCTCTGTTGTTGCTCTTACTGACAGCGTTCCAGCTGTCGTGTTAACGTTGTGTTTTGTGGATCCAGATGTGGAGTTCCTGCGCTCCGTCCTGCCCCCGGCCACCGACCCCGCCTTCTTCCAGTACCTGCGGGGCCTGGACTGCTCCGGCGTCACGCTCCGCTCCGTCCCCGAGGGCACTGTGGTGTTCGCCAGGGTGAGTTGCAGGGCTGGAGGTCAAAGGTCAAATACAGGATCTCTGGTGTCAGGGGGGTCAGAGGGAGTAACTTGTGCTACATGTCTAAAACATCTGCAGGTGCCTCTGATGGAGGTGGCAGGTCCACTGGCTGTGGTTCAACTGCTGGAGACCAGTTTACTGTGTCTGGTCAACTACGCCAGGTAACAACCAACACACACACACACACACACACACACACAGAAAAACCAGGTGGTCCTCTAAAGATAATAAATATAACATTTGAATGGTTTGTTTCTGTATGATTTAGTGGTGAATATATCAGAAGTAAACCATTACATATGTGTGTGTGTGTGTGTGTGTGTGTTTGTAGGGCTGCAACCAGTAAATCACTTTTACTTTTGATTAGTCACTTGGTTTGTTTTTGTCAGATTAATTGATACATGTGTTAATCCTAGCGCTCCAGTGGCCCGTGATGCAATTCTGACATTTCAGGTTTGATGGAGTCCAGGGGCCGCTGTCGCATGTCATCGCTGTCTCTGCCGTTGTTTCCAGTCTCACTTTGCTGTATTCTGTCTATGCTATAAAAATAAACCTTTAAAAAAAAAAAAAAAAGAAATCAAAAAGTTAAAAACCCAAAGATATCAATTTACAATGATATTAAACAGACAAAAGCAGCAAATCCTCACATTTGAGAAGCTGGAACCTGCCTAGTTTGGCTTTTTTGCTTTATGAATGACTTAAATTAATGAATTATTAAAATTGTAGTCAAGATTTTAATGCTTTGGTCGACAAATCAATGAATTGACAACTGTATTTTTAGTTTTTCAAGGTCCACATCTACCGTTAAGGTCACCTTCACTTGTAACTGAGTATTTCTAAATGAACCTCTCTACGTCTGCTAGGTTCACCCAGGGACCCTGTGAAAACACATTTGGTGCTAAAGTCTATTTGAGATTGAAAACTATCCGGAGACACCAAACATGTCAGGTTGAATTATGAGGAAATCTACAATATTGGTATTTCACAGAATGGTGCAGCCATAAAATACACGACTTCTTGCATTGAAATATTTCACTCAGTGTAAATATAATTTACTGTACCTTCAACGAAGTGTTGGAAGAAGCAAATGCAAAATATATATATATATATATATGATGCTTTTATACAGCATGAAAAAAAAATGTTTTCTACATATAAAGAAACTCAAAGGCAAATTTAGAGGGAGTCTTAGAGGTTAATTAAAGAGGGGAATTAATGGTTTTTAACATTTTCTCAAAGTGAAGACACATGTAAAGCGTTAACACACTAAAATTAAATAACCAAATTAAAGGGCGAAAAGTGCCTTGAAGTCGAAGCTGTACAGTATATCACATCGGCTTCAGTCAAAGCCACAGCTTTGGGCCCAAAGGATGCATTTTATAACACCGAATAAAAGTTTGTCTCCAGACGTAAAACAGCCTGTTTCTGTTCTGCCTCCTCCCTGTTTGTCAGTCTGGTGTGCAGTAACGCTGCCCGATTCCGCCTGGCGGCCGGACCCCAGAGGAAGCTGCTGGAGATGGGCCTCAGGAGGGCTCAGGGACCAGATGGAGGGCTCACCGCCTCACGATACACTCACATAGGAGGTGAATGTTGTGTGGTCTAACAACTATCACTTTCCCTCCCAAACAGAACACGTATATAGAGCATGTTTGGATCTAGGCACATGGACCTGGATGTGGATCCAAAGAGCCTTCATCAATGGCGGGAGATGAGAAACCTTTAGAAGAATGATTTAACTTTAATTTCCACTTTGCATAAATTTGCATAGATGATAATGCTGACACACCCACAGACTGACACTAGAATCTGTCTCCCAGGGTTTGATCTCACCAGTAACGTTCAGGCTGGTTTCCTGTTTGGGATCCCCGTCGCAGGGACCATGGCGCACTCATATGTCACTTCCTTTACCTCCCTGGAGGAGGTCTGGCAACAGGTGAGTATGACCAGACGTTTTACACATTTTTAGCTCATGAACTACAAACTGTGTTGTTGCATTCGATAAGTTTGTGGATTGATTTCATCCATCACTGTGAACATTTTACCGCCTTTATTTCTTTATCAGTTATGTTGTTATGTTATTGTTGGAGAATGGGACAAACCACCACAGAGAGACAGGTTCAGTTCCCAGCAGCAAGACCTCATGTGTGTCCAATAAATATAATTCACCAGTGGGAAGCCAGTGAGGGATTATGTCTCTGTGACTTCTATGACTAGTTGGGGCACCTGCACAGAGGGTGGGGGGATATTTGGGCTATCCAGAACCTGCTGTCTACATACAGGGTCAGTGGTGTAATATGCACACTTTAAAAGGTTTAGTTAGTGGCGTGAGCTGAGCTTATCGCTGATACGTCATCATATAATTTAGATAATTTACAATAATTAAATTGAACTATTAAATTCAAACTAAAAAGGACCAACACACTTGTTTTTAAATTACACTAGTTTAATTTAACCTCTGAAAACTCTATAAATGTCTTTAAATGTCAGTTGCGGACAGAGTTAGTAATTTAGTATTAAAGTTTGTAACTTAATTGTCCTTGTGCTGTACATGGGAACAGACAGACAACAGAAAAAAATCTAATCTCTGTTAATGTTAAGTATAGTGGTGCATTCAAAGACACTCTGACATCTGAGGTTTTACTGCTCAGCTTTCATGCGTAATGCCCAGTTTGAATAATCTGTCCCTGTTTCGTGTTTCCACTCAGACTCTTGTGGCAGTGAACGGGGACCCGGATCCAGTGGACTTCATCTCGTTGACGAAGGGCTGGTTGAGTCGTGTGTGCGAGCTTCTGGGAGCGGAGCCCGGGAAGATCCGTGAGGGCGAGTTGGCTGCCTTTTTGTCCTACGCCATCGCCTACCCTCAGAACTTCCTCCCTGTGATTGACAGCTACAGTGTTGGCTGGTAACTAGTGATGTTACGACCTATGGCTTCAGGCTTTTATCATGTGATTGATGACAAACAATGTCTCACTTCCTATGAGCACTTTTACATTAGTGTTGTCCCTCTTTACTTCAGTCTTCCTGTTTTCCTGCAATTTCACTTAAAATAATCACTCAGACAAAAATTTAATGGGTGTATAATTCACCCACTTTCAAACTTCTCCAAATATATATACAGTATACTGTATGTTAACATTTACTCAAGTGCTGTACTTAAGTAAAGTTTTGAGGTACTTTGTGCTACTTTATACTTCTACTCCACTACAGTTCACAGCAAAATACTGTAGTTTTTACTCCACTACATTTAAAAATGACATTATGAAATCACATGATAAGTTTATACAATATACAACACATTGTTAAATATTAAACGAATGGTTTCCAACCTCATTGGCTTGTAATCTAACCGTGTTTAGTTTGGGCCTCTTGTCATGTTTCAGATGTCTCTGAGTTGTTAACAGTTTCACCAGAGAGGGATTTTTCCTCGAAACTTCTCACATGGTTTCATTTCAATAACCGTTCGAGGCCCAAAGAGATCAAAGTATCTAATATCAAATTAGAGAAACGTCTGAACAGTTAATATAAATTTGTGTATCAGAACTTGTTTTTTCCTCTTTCCTCTCCCCTTAATCATCTCACGACCACTCCGATTTATTTTGTTATTTTGTTGTATTTTATTTATTAAAATATATCAGTCGCAGGGGCCGATTGACTGCAAAACAGGTACTTTTACTTAAGTACATTTAGCTGATCATAGTTCTGTACTTTAGCTTAAGGAGAATTTTAAATGCAGGACTTTTACTTGTAATAAAAGTACTTTTACACTGTGCTGCTTAAGTAAAAGTACGTCTTCAGCAGCATGATCATGTTTTAGGATTTTGCTGCATTAGATTATGTTTACCACTAGGTGTCACTACTGTACACTCTTTTTTTAATGTCCAAGATGGATGCAAGGAAAGACCTTCATTATTGATCAGTCTGTTGATCATATTTCTTTTAATTAACAGGAAATGTTTAAGTGATAATTCTTAGAAAATAGTAGGAAATCATAATTTCCCAGAACCCAAAGTGGTGTACTACTTTTATCATCTTCATCTAACCTGTGTGTGTGTGTGTGTGTGTGTGTGTGTGTGTGTGTGTGTGTGTGTGTGTGTGTGGTTTCAGTAGTGGTCTGTTGAACTTCTGTGCTGTGGCCTTGGCGCTGTGTGAACTGGGCTACAGGCCTGTAGGAGTCCGTCTGGACAGCGGGGACCTCTGCAGGCAGTCCGTTGATGTCCGCCGGGTCTTCAGACTCTGCAGCGAGCAGTGAGTGAGCTGCCGCGCTGTATGTGTGTCTTTAAAACCTACAGTGAGAATATGGAGATGTGGGGATGATTGTTGTTATTCGTTTCTTATGGGAATGTCCCAAAGCACGGACTTCACGGTGTGCTATTCATGAAAATATAAGGCACATCAATATCAGGCCAAGATATTCGGTTGTTGGCGGTTATATTAGATATTCTGAGTTAAACAAAATGAATGAACAAGACAAGAACAAAAGTCAACGAATGAAACAAAAGTTTGTATCAGATCTTTTTGGTCGTGTCTCATCCTTTCTACATTCAGACATCTTGCACAAGTCAAGACAGGTGAGATTCAGCCCTTTCCAATGAGAACATTACACTAAAATATGCCTCAAACTTTAACCAGATCAAGCAAAAGGCCCGGAGGGGCAAAGGGGTTTTGACTGCTTTAAGTTGTGCGTTTCGGGTTTTTTGATGGAAACGGGAAAATTTGACTTTATTCACATATAATGCGGCAGAAACAATAAATGGATTCTGCAATCGAAGAACAAGCTACTATTGAATGCAACACACAGCAAATGGTAGCGTAACACGTCCACCAGGTCACTCCTGGGTTAGACATCTCAGTAGCTGAAGTAATAGACGGAGCTCCTATAAAATATATATATATATATATGAATGTATTATATAAGTAATTTTCTCTGTTTCTACAATTGACCATTGTTTGAGGTTTGAGGTTGTTAAGTCTGTTTTAAAAACCAAATAAAGTGTTGATCCTAAAAAAAGAAACCTACCGTGAGAATATATCTTACTCCTCCAGAGGTCTGATGTTCCTTTTTCATCTTTTCCTTCTGTTCGCTTCATCTCTACAGTTTCTCCTTCTCTACCTTCGATTCACTGATCATCGTCGGGACCAATAACATCTCAGAGCAAAGCATGGCTGAGCTAAACAAGAAGGTGACTTGACTCAACATATGGATCGATTGTCATTTCATTGTCTATCATCTTTACCGCCTCCTCTCCTGATGTTCTGCGTGTCGTCGTTTCAGGAGAATGAGATCAATGTGGTCGGTGTTGGAACACATCTGGTCACCTGCACCAAACAGCCCTCTCTGGGCTGCGTGTACAAGGTAGCAATTAATTGTCTCTCCGAATGCCCCAAACTCACTTCTCCTGTCATGTTAACATTTGTATGCCGCCATTTTTGTATGTGTGTTAGCTGGTGGAGGTGAGGGGGAGGCCCAGGATGAAGATCAGTGAGGACCCGGAGAAGAGCACCATCCCCGGGAGGAAAGCGGTCTACAGGCTGGTAGACGCTGAGGGTGAGAATCAATCTTCACTCCCTGTTTCACCCCAATTCCAACACACTTGTGTCTCTTTTGTTTTCCTGTCACCATCTTACTTTAGTTTTGGCTGCTTTATTTTTATTTTTTTTGTCATCCCCAGAGCTACAGCTCAGACGATGTAAATTTGTCTAGCATCAAATATTTTGCCATGGTAGCCATCCCTTTAATGTCTCCGGCTGTATCTTGCAATTCAATGAGGACTAGTACCATGATTTTTCAGGAATTAAATTCGCTGAATTACCCAAAAACAGACACTATGTGTGCTTATTTTATCCATTACCAGACAATCTACTGTGTTAGGATAAAGAATTACATAAACGGTTAGAAAAGATTTTATCCATATGCTAATGTTAGCATTTGAGCCGAGCCTAAGTACAGCTTAGACTGATGAAAGTTGAGCCCAACAAGTTTAGTTCGGAAAATAAACCTTTATGGCTCAGGTAACACAAAGGCCTTTCTACTGGCACCACCTGTGACAGAGAAGGTGTTTTGAACACCACCGTTGTCACAATATTTCGATTATTTTCTGCACAAGTGGTAAGGCTGTAAGAGTAGAAATGTTTCCCCGTGTATAATGAGCGTTACAGCCTCTAAACGTTTTCACAGATTTTCTCTCTCTCTCTCTTTTCTCCTTCGCAGGTCATCCCTTTCAGGACCTGGTGTGTCTTGCCGCGGAGTCTCCTCCAGAGGCCGGAGTCTCTCTGAGCTGTTACCCTCTGGGGTCCGATAACTCCTCTGTCTCAGTCACGCCGGCTCAGGTCACCTGTCTGCGCCAGGCAGTGTTTACCAAAGGACAGGTGACTGTTCGAAGTGTATTGAAATCCTCACAACATGACCCACATCAGCAGACTAGTCGATGTTTTTCGTGACACTTGTTGTTGTCACATCCATATTGCTGCTCATTTTGGGGTTATCATCTGAGCAGAGTCTGGTGAATTCTACAGGAAGTCTGTATAAAGACTTGATCTGTTGAGCAGCAGTAGACACTCTGGACTCCATGGGGAGGACACACCCTTAAAGTCTGCAGTTTGGACTCAGCCGCTGTCTCTCTCTACACTTATACCATAAACCACATCTGAAAGCAGCGAGTTCAAGGATGTCGTGTGGGGGTTTTAGAAAGGTATTGTGGGAAAATGTAGGAAAAAGGAACATACACAGTGGCGTACCTGGTTAAAAACAATCAAGGATAAAACACAAAAAAACATGAATTTCCTTTGAGGGGTCCTTAAAATACAAGAGGACATCCGGCATGTATTGTAAGACATTTAGAAGCAAAATGTATAAAATCATTTGATAACTATTAGTGTGCACAGCATCTAAAATAACAATAAACCACAGTTAATACAATAACATCTATTATACTGCCCTGAAAAGCATAAAGAATCAAACTTTTTTATTCTATTTTTTATCCTGAAGTATGTTTCAGGAGGCATTGAACAGTACAAAACAAGACAATATAGCAAGACTCTGCAGTGTAGTCTCTCTGAATGCGTCTCCCACTCTTTCCAGGTCACACACCCTCTGTGCAGCGCTGCAGAAACTAGAGCAAAGGTCCAGGGCTCCCTCCAGACTCTGCACCCTCGACATAAGAGGCTGCAGGAGCCAGACTCTTACCCAGTGAGTTTCACACACAGACACAAATACAGAAACGTTCAGACCTCCTCACACGCACAGAAGCTGAATCTCACAAACTATATACTTATATATAAGATCTTATTTTCTTATCTGTGGCGTTCTCTCCCACCAGGTGGCGCTGTCAGAGGAACTCCACAACCTGGTCACAGAGATCCGAAGAGGAAGCTCCAACAACAGCAACTTTCTCTTAGCCAACTAAAGATAACTCTGTTTTTTATTTGTCTTTTTACCGACACTGTTTCCCAAAGTGCCTCACAGTAAAAGTAAGTTTGTGGAGCGCGGCCCTGATGAAGCCTGATCCCTGTTAACACCGTGCTCTCCAAATACAGGAATACAATACAAAGGAAGCGAATGTCTATAAAACGGGGTTAAAATGAACAGAAGTTGACCAGAAGCCCAGCAGGGACAGTAAACGGAGCATCCGAAAATGAATGGATAATAATGTAACTGTGGAGCACGGTCAGTCACACTGTCTACACTGACACATCGATGTGGATGTTTAAATAAGCTATTAAATGAGCCTGACCTTTGTTCTCTCTTTCTTTCTTTCTTTCTTTTTTTGCTTTAAGGCACAGTCTGCTAAAAATCTAAAACACAAGATTGCAGCCTGAACAATAGGTGTTTGAATACACAAACTAACAATTTCAACTAAGTCTGTAATGTTTTCTGATTGCTGTAAAAGTTTGAGAGTAAAACTTCATTCTTGACCTTGGGAACAATAGTTTGACCTCCCCCAAGAAACAAAACAAAAAAACAACACTCAAGATCCACCTATTGTCTTTTTCAGGAGATTTCAACCACATCTGGCAGCCAGCTCAGCCAGTGGAGTGTGACATGGAAATAGCTCTGTTAAAGTGAAGTAAACGCTCATTTAAACTCTACTGAAGGAGGCGGCAAGATATGGTTGAAATCCACTGAAAAAGCTAGTAAGTAGACCTTGAGTTAAGAGATGTTTTCATACAGTAAGAAAAGCCCATATTTTGAATCATGGATTGGTTGAAAAACACAACATTTTTAATTTGTAACTCAAAGTCATGTATGTGAACCCTCAATTTTATATGAAAAAAACATGAACTATTAATTAACAATTAAAATCTGTCAGTTGAGAAGCAAAGAAGTTGTTTTGCATCGACCAAATAAGGAACTGACTGCCCACTACAGGCACAGTATACATCCCAAACATGCAGTATTTGTCTTCTGTCTTTTATCTTTTAGATTCATCTTCATGTTCACTGCTTTGTCAAAATGTCTAAGGGGATAATTTATTAAACTTAAAGCTGCATTGATCAGCTGTTTTCAGCAAACAGGCCCTGATAAAGCCGCTGTACAGGACAGACACAGTTGGAGACCAGCTGGTGAACATAGCGGAGCAGTTAGCAGCTAAAGAGCCAGATGTTTCCCTCAGGAGCTGGTGGAGACCAAAAACAGAGCTAACAGCGTGACGTTCATCAGGTGACACAAACACAACTCCAGTGTCTGCTGTTGTTTGCTAACACGATAACCAGAACAACTTCATAATAACTTCATAATATAACTGTGTTTTTCAGCTAGTTTAGAGTGTTTCTGCCTCCTACTGACCACAAAAATGTACTAATGTAGCTTAAATTTCTGCCAGTTTTCTGTATTTTGACAGATTTAATAATACTGCTATTTAAAGTTCCCCTCCACTCAAAAAAATAAATAAAAATGTTACTCTTCTTGTTCCTCCAGTTGAATGTTTGAGCTTCACTGTGCAGAGTTTGACACCAGAAGGATGTTTTCACATTCATCTGCTGAAAGTGGAAAGTTTCTATATGCTCATTGAAAATCTGATTTTAAGGGGCGGGGCCTACGACCATTATTTGTGACATCACAAAGCCAACTGGTCCAATATTCGACTTATACAAGTGTGATGTAGAAACTTGAGGCTGTAACATATTCATAGATTCTGGAATTTGTAATGAGCTAGAAGGAGTAGCTGCCTTTTTAAGGATTTTAATGTGGAAATTATACTTTTTTTGCAGAAAAAAACATATCAGACTCACATTATTGTTGCAAACAGGACTGTTTGTATATATGTTTTAATACATGTCTGGAGGGGATCTTTAAGTTTGTCAGTTTCTTGTTTGTGTGGTTTTTCTGCTGCTGTTTGTATTAAAGCCACTATGTCTAGAATTTTAAACTTTTCAACTTTGGTGCCCTCCAGTGGTAGCGTAAAATTGAAATTGAAATCTACCTCAGCCTGTAAATAACTGCATAAACAATTTGGGATAAAAGACAAAAGATACTCAGATACATCAGGTACTCACCCCATCACCATCATTCTGTTCCTGGTGAATTTTTTTGTTGTAATTTAAAACTTCTTGCAGTTGCTGCAGAAGACAGAAACCTCCTGATAGTGTGCAGCTGTCCTGTGTGTGATGTTTGCTCGTGTTCTGTTTGTGTTTGACTTAGTTTGTGTCTTGAATTCCGGCTCAGCGTTTGAAGAGTTACACCCTCCTCTTCATCCCTCCCTCTCTCCACCTCCGCTGCCTTTCTGCTGCAGGACATGCGAGAAAGCGTTTCCTTGAGTTCTGATTGGCTGCCTGCTGACCAGCGGTAGTACACCCAGCAGACATGTGGAGCTGATTAGACATGGAGGGGCTGTGATGCCTCTTCTCACTGAGCAGGAGGACGACACTCAGGGTGAATCTCACACACTCGGAGCCTTCTTTTGTCTTTTTACAGCCTCAGAGCAGACGTGCAAGTTTTAAGTTTTATTTATTAACAAACAGAGTAACTGATATTCATCATCAGTGTTGGAATATGAACTCAGAACTTTTATTTGAGTAAAAGTAGCAAGAAAAAGTCCTGCCGTCCTGCATTAATCAGTAAAATATACTGATCAAAAAGTAAAAATACTCATTATGGCCACATATATACATATATTATTGAGTTGTTCCTCATGCATTAACATGTAAGCAGCATTTTAATGTTGTAGCTGGAGGAGGAGAAGCTAATTTTAACTACTGAACGCTGAAGTTTATACATTTGTATTTTTTTAGATGTGTCTTCATCTGCAGAGTAGCTGCAGCTGTCAAAATAAATGTAGTGGAGTAAAAAGGGCAACATTTATCATCTATAATCAAAACGGGCAACTATTTTCATGATCACTTACTCCATCAGTTCATATTTTTTATTAATAGGTTTTTTAGTCTATAAAATGTCAAAAAGAATCATAAATAAAGCCCATTGAGCCAAAATAACATCTTCAAATTGCTTCTGTTTTAACAACAGTCCAAAATCCTCAAAAATATTCATTTTAAAACAATATAAAAGTGCAAAACCTCACATTTGCAAAGCTGGAAATTAAATATTTTTTGGACTTGTTGCTTAATAAACGACTAAAACGATAATCAGTTAATTTTCTGTCCATCAACCAATCAAACAAATGGTTTCAGGACTTCAATCTTTCCCTCTGAAACGAAGTATAAAGTAATATAAACGTACTTTCCACCTCTATTTATCTATTATTTACTATTCGAGTCTCTTACAGACTCTTTATAGTGAAATGATTATGTAACGATGTTCATGGAGACATTTTCTCCTCCAGGAAGTTCATAAGTAGAAAACAGTCCTGAAGCTGGGAGGGATTCATGTTCAGAAACTACAACAAGTCAACTTAAGTGTTGTTGTTCCTCATAATGCTGCAGACGTTGCAAGAATGTATTATATTTGGAAGAAATTCACAGTTTCAGATGTATTTATTTATTTAAATGTCTTCTGGGATTATTGATAGAAAAAGGTGCCACTTGTTTTTATATTTCTGTGTCAGCTTCACTTCTTTTTGTCAGGACACTAGTTAGTTTTCCATTAGTCTATTTGTTTAGTGTTACTATTATTATTTTTATTATTTCACTGTAAAAGTAGATTTTTGACCATTTTGAAAATCCAAACTCAAGATCCTGAGTTTACATTTTTTATAGCCTATTATTATTATTATTATTAGATTAAAATATATGATATATGAACAGTATTAACAGTAGGTATTGTGATTATTATTATTATCATTATTAACAGAGATTTTATGATTAAAAAGTTGATCCTTCTGGAAATCTAATTTAGCACCAAAACAAACAAAGAAAACAAGGAAAAAGCTTCACTTCCCAAAGTAAATCATTTAGTTTGAAGCGATGACTGTCTGACATGTTAGTGACCTTTGAACCCCACTTGACCTTAAACGTGTATTTGAGCGCGGAAGAAATAAAATATATTCTTCCTCCAAAGCTGCAGATCTCCTGGAGACCCGCGGAGGTCGCTCTGCTCTCTGCCGCCTCTCCTTCTCCGGCTCTCCGCTACGACTCTCCCTCCTCTCCCCTCACCCTCCCACAGATTCGTAGCCCACTACAGCACAGAAAGGCGAAAAAAAAATCGGATCAAGCTTTTCCGGTCTGCTAGCCCTAATTTCCTCTCAAGACCTCTGGCGTTGGAGCTGTGGGGACGCGCACGCAGAGCGAGAGAGATCCTGAGCGAGGAGCAGCGAGGAGAAACTGGGGCAATTAACGCGTACCGCCACAACCCCGCACGCCTCTGGTGGGCTACTCCAATGCATCCTGTCGGCGGGGCGATGCGCGCTGGAAGGAGGAGTGTGTGAGGGGAGAGCAGAATGGTTCGGCGGATGGGAGCGCACACGGTTCTCGCCTCGACGCGGCTACTCCGTGCCCTCCCGTCCGCGCGTCTCTCAGTCTCCGTGAAGCCGCCACAGGGCGCCCGCCGGCGCCTGTCCTCCTCTCCGCCGCCCTGCTGCGCCCACCTCCGGGTATTTGTCCGACTCGTCATTACATAACTCGGCGTCTTTGTCGCTCGCACTGACTTCATTCTTCGGGACAGCCACATCGTGTTTGCCGCCCCAGCAGCAGGAGCAGCGAGCGGCGGCAGCCCAAAGTGGATTTAAAGCCGGACTGTGCTGCCTGTGCTGTCGTGGACTGAAGGACTAGCAGGAGGACAAATAGCGGGGTGGAAACCTGAGTCCAGCGGTGATGAGAGCTCACTCCGAGTGGATTTCGCTGGTGTGCTGCCAGAAGCATCTGGAAAGGATAACACAGGGATACACTCCCCCTCCAGAGGATCATTCACATCTCAGACACTTCAGTGTTTCAGCTCTCATGTCATTTAGCTTGTGTTTTAATGTGAAATTGGTTTAATCACACTGGCACTTAAAGCCCCAGCCTGTATGTGAGTGGCACAGTTTGGGTTCATAACAAGATTCCCTCTTCGCACCAGTGGTTCGGACATGTTGGATAACTGGTGCATTCAGTAAGTGATTAAAGGACAAGCATCCTTGCCCAGAAGCCAGAACAGATTTCTGCAAGGTTTCCTCCGGAGCTATGCAGTGAAGATGTGCGCAGCCAGGTTCAGTGGCTGCCTCAATGGCTGTGCCGAGGAGGCCGCCGGTGGAGCCGCGGGGGCTGCTGGCCCGGTCACGGCCTCCAGGATGCTGGACTGGACAGAGGCCGGTCCCCGCATCCTCCACAGCCTGGAGATGGGGACAGTGATGACCATCTTCTACCAGAAGAAGTCCCAGCGGCCCGAGAGGAGAACCTTCCAGATAAAGCAGGACATGCGGCAGATAGTGTGGAGCCGAAACCCTGACAAAATAGAAGGAGAGCGTGAGTATTGCCATAAAAGCATGAAGTGATTCCTTAGTGGGCCCACTGGGCTCAGGCCCAGGGAACCCCCCTCAGCCCTGGAGCCCTGGGCCTGAGCCCACAGAGCCTCTGTATGAAGTGACTGTTAACGTTTGCTGTGGGAAAGTTACAAAGCGCAGTTAAAAGCAGGGATCCAATATTGTTTAATTTTCTCCTTATTCTTATTCTTCATATTACAGCTGCACATCATACAGCTACAATAGAATGTCATTAAAACACAGTAATATTAGTAAAAAGATTTTAATCTGAACACCAGAATATCCCTGCTTTATGGTTGCCTATGATATTTTGCATTGTGTGCTGTAGTATTTCATATATCTGTGCAGAGGAGTGTCAGAGTGGATCTGTTGTGGCAGGAAGCTTTAGACAGGAGAGTTCAGCAACCAACAGCAGCACCTGAGAGCTCTGCTTCAAACGCAAAACAACTACAAAGAGACACAAAACTGCAAAAGAGACGTAAAACAACTACAAAGAGACGTAAAACAACTACAAAGAGACGTAAAACAACTACAAAGAGACACAAAACAACCGCAAAAGAGACACAAACAGACCACAAATGGATGCCAAACAACCACAATAGGTACAAAATGACTACAAAGAGCCTCAAAAGAACTACAAAGAAACGCCAAGTCACCACAAAGAGACTCAAAACAACTTCAAAATGACACAAAATGACTACACAGAGACACGTAACGACCACACAGAGACACAAAGCGAACACGGAGAGACGCAAAACTACACCCTTTCAGGTTGGGGGTCTTGCTCCCATGTATGTATACAGTACATGACATGATCCATCATCCCTCTTGTGTCTCAGTCACATGCGCTGTATACACTTCATTTTTCCTTCTTCACATCATTTGTATTGTGTGCCGTCACAGATTCTGTATCGCAAGATGCTGAAATGTCAGCTGAGGCTCGAGTTTCTGAGAACATGCTGACAAATACAGAAACAGAACGCCGGGGACGGTTTCTTTTTCGCTGTGTGCATGTTTTAAAAACGGTGGTTCTACCGGTTACCCCTACAGCATCACAGGTTGTTGTAGTCTTTGGTAAAATGCATAGTCTTGTTTCCTTTGAATGATTTTTAGAGGCCTGAACATGTAAAAGTATTTCAGTATTTCACAACAGGGAAAAAAGCAAATATTAGAGAAAAGTCTGGAAAAATACATTATTTCATGTAACAGTGTCACCTTAATCTGGTGACCCCAGATTAAGAACCACTGTATTAAAGTGTCAATTAACCTAGACTACAAAAAGACATATGTTCACACTTCCTACTAGTGTTGTCTAGCTATACGGAAGGTTTCATTTTTATTTGCTGAGATATTAAGTTCTTGTTCCCTGAAACTGCTGCAGCCTTCCCAGAATAATGGAGGTCAATGGAATTTTTGTTTGTGGTGTTTGTGCACCATCTCTTTGTAGAAACAAATATTTTTTAATATTGCCAGCACCACAAACCGTTAGGGGTCAGTGAGGAAATAAGTCTTGTCATTTGGGTGAACTAACCCTTTAAAACCCACACACACGGAGAAACCAGGGCTGGATATCGAACCTCAACACTCTGTCGGTATCGACCAAAAGTACCAAACATTGGCACTGAATGTCTGGTCAGCCACCTAAAACCAAAACCCTCTCAATGGCTGGGTCCCCCTGGGCTGGAAGAGAGTTTGGGTGAGCTTGCTCTTTTTAAAAAGAAAGGATTGCGGGTTTGTTTTGATCTTGTCTCCATGTACGCCTGCTGTAAAGGTGCAAGAATGAGAAGCACTGCATGTGACATTGCTGTGGTAGGCCTTCCTCCCAACCCGACCCGAAGTTGCAGCTGAGGCGCTGTCGCTGCCTCCTCAGCGGACAGACGCACCCCGACCCTGCGACCTCTGCTTCCTCCATGTCAGCCTCCCAGTAACTCTCCAGACAGAATAGCAGGCTGCCACATGGATCCTGAGTCCTCGCCCAGGCTCGAGCTTCCTGTCTGTCTGTCTGTCTGTCTGTCTGACTGCCTGTGGAGTCAAGTGGCAGTGGTATAACTTAAAGCAGCAGGCTGTTGTGGAGCCGTCGACTCGGCCTGTTGCACCGTTCTGCCTGTCTGGGGTGTGGAGGCTATTGTCTGCGTCCTGGATTTTGTGGCCTGGGGGAGGATTTGTTACAGTGTCTGTTAGCACTGAGAAAACTTATGGCATTCACAACTGGCATGATAGAGTTTCCTTCTGTCTGCCATGTGTTATTCTAACTCCCAGACTTTATGGTAGCATGCTGTAAAAGGAAAACTCCCCCTCCTGTACGAGATAGAAATAGGTTCACTGAGGAGTCTGTCAGGTTTGTTTTTCCATCACCCGACTGAAGGGGATTGTTTTTGTCAGAACTGAAGAAAATGCATGCGAATAAAAACACACTGCAGGGAAATAAAACGAGGAAAAATCAGGAAACGCGTTCACCAGTTTGACAACATGTATGCATCATAACGAAACGTGCTGAAAAAACAGAAAACACAAACGGAAACGCTGCAAGTTGCACAGAACAAAACAGAACTGAGCTGCACAACAAAGATGTTTCCAGGGGAAACTAAAAACTGACGAACACGCCAGTTTTTATCTGACTACACGTTGTTATACTAACACAGCCTGCGTCTTATGCCATTAAGTCATTAATTGTGCATAATTCATCAGTTCAATCAAATTTGGATGCTAGTAATTAGTGAAAGTCTGACACTTGGAAATATCCTGCAATATTATCTACAGTTCTGTTTATTCATTTTATATATTCACAGTATAACAAACAAAACATGACCCAACATAAAACCACATCTTACGTTTAAGACATATACAAACAGGGACATGTCCTCCAACACCCCTCCCACCCCACAAAGCAGAGACATAGAGGTAAAAATAAAAAAATACAATAGTTAGTTAATGAATTAGATTCCATGTAAGTCACCCATGGATCCTGGGAAAGACCGCACCGTCCTGCACCGAATCACGATCGCTGTATTGTCAACATGTGGAAAGTGTTTCTCTTAGTATTAGTCACTTAAATATTGATTTTCTAAATGTTTCTTCATGTTAAAAGTAATTTCTGCACCGCGGTTGTTATGGCAACGTTACACCACGCGTCACCTAACGTTGTTATTTGGCCGTTTTTATATTTTCTGTTTACTTTAACGACCATGTATGAGTGAGAAAATGGCTCAACAGACCCTGTAAAACAGAGATTATATAATAAAAAATAATCTTCAGAATAATCGTTGAAATAATTGGTAGTTGTAGATCTAATTTCTACATTTGCTTGCGTTTTATCTTATTTGCGCGTGTGTTTTGAAGCTCTTAGTGCCGCTGCAGTTTTCTCTCAGAGACTAATGGCCGCTGCTCACATGCAGGTGTTGTCTCTGCTCGGGGAGCCTCGTCAATTATTTATCCACAATCATAAACCGCATAAACGGCGCCTTCGCTAATCCAACGGGCAACCACTACGAGTCTGAGCGTGCACGAAACCACGGCGAACACCTACACCCCTCAATCAGACCAAATCTACACAATCCCACACCGATGAAAACACTGCTTTCACACAAACGCGCACGTACGCTTTCATTACCCACAAACGCCCCTCTGCAAACAGCCTCCCTCCGGACAAACCCACCAGCACATTCCAGGAACTCTGCGGGTCTCCCCTTCACTTTATCTCCCATAGCTCCATCTCTCAGCCACCCACTTTTTTCCCTCCCCCTCTCCATTTTCCTCCTCCAGCTGTCCTTTCCCAATCTCCTTCCCCCACGCACCCTCCCTAAACACCCTTCTCATTTTCAAGCCTTTCTCTGACCTCGCATTTCACTCTGTGACTTATTTTCTTTCACTTTCTTTTAGATTTTCAAGGTCATTCATCTGATGCCATGGCCTTTTGTTCTCGGAAATCTCGCTCATATTTATCCAAGTGACTCCTTCACTCCGCCTCCTCGCCTCCCCCTTCTCTCCTGCTTTTCCTTCCTTTTGTTTTTTTTCTACTGTTTGCTTTAAAATAAAGTTTCTCCGTCAGCTTTGCTGCATACACACACACACACACACACACACACACGTGAAATCAGTGTTTTTCTTTGAGATGAGCGCTTTGGCAAACAGTGGAAGTATTAAATCCTGAGGCACAGGAAGTGTGGGGTTATCAGGGAGTGTCTCGCTTCCCGTCTCAGATTGAAGGACTGGCTGGCTGCAGGAAAACAAAAGTTTCAGCATCTTCTGCAGGAAGCAGAGACATGGACCACAAATGAGGCGCTGGATGCCTGAGACACTCAATAAGGAGTCATTTAAAGCACGATTAGGGTTAACCAAAGCTCGGTTAGACTTGGCGGAAAATGTTGAAAGTGTATCCAAATTTAAAATAACTTGCAAAAATAGTTTTGTAAATTAAGCCAAAGATAAGAAAGAAGAAATGAATACTGATAAGAAATAACAACCTGCTCTCTGGGACGTTGGCCACCTACTGAAGTCTTCATCTCCTTCTTAAAGGACCCTTCCAGTGATTTTATGTGTTTGTTGTTGTAGTAAAATTCAAGCACTTTCAAGGTATCTAAACCAAAACTTTCCAGACTCTCAAAGCCTTTAGCATCACATCTAAATTGTTATTATAAATTCCAAGAGACAACGAACAAATATGACGACAGGACAAGATTTTTGGTTTACACGAGTGATTGTGTAGATGCTGAAACACCAGATGATGATGATTATTATTATTATTATTATTATTATTACTACAACGGTTAAAATTAAGCATTTTACAAACTTTCAAGAACTTGTACAAACCCTGAAATTTACTGCAAAGCACATCCAGGAAACCTCAATACCATTTTTTAATAGTTTGAGATCATGTATTTTTTTTCTTTCTTTCGTAGCTACCTATTGGTTTCTGTTTACAAAATGAATGGAAACCAATGGCTGCTTAAAGCAGGAATAAAACCACACTCAAAAAGTATGTACAGTTTGTGGTCTTTAAAGGAAGTATTAGTATTTTTGCTAAGACTTGTAAACACACTGATACAGTCCTTTTAAAGACTCAAACACATATTGGATTCAGCTCTTTCTGCTCTGTCTACGCTCAACTAAGCAGCCATGTTTGAAATCATCAGTTCAAATTGTAGTTTTTTCAAAAAATCAAGTTTGTACGAATTCAAACAAACACGAAATTCATTCGAACACAACCCATGTATACAGTAGTGCAATTTTATGAGCTTCTGGTGAAACAAACAACTTTAAACATTCTTTTGAGCTTACAGGCTGTAAATTTTGAATTCAAACAGGTCATTACAGTTTGAATATAATATAAGTATAATATAAGTTTTTCACATGTTAGAATGAAATAAAAAGTGACAGCCCTAATCCAGGTTTAGAGTCAATCCTAGTTGGTGAAACCCTCCATCAGGCTCTGTACTGACCCCCTGGTATTTATCAGCAACTTTATTTCACTTCTTTTCTGTCAGCATCCAACATCTATCCATTCGTTTGTCCATTTTGCAACCTGCCCTCTAGATTGTATTTCGTTCTCGTCTCCCTTCGTTTGCTTCCCTGTAATTTATAATCTCCAAGGAGACTTCTGCCATCTGGTAGGGAGTGAGGTCACCAGCTGTACCGGGAACAGTTTGTTTCACTGGTGCACTGCAATTATCAACGGCTGGTGGTTTCAGGTCAGCAGTGTACACAGCAGCGTGGTGCATTCAGGGACTTTAATTCAGTCCATTAAGTCCAAGCAGTGCCCATGCAGCACTGAGAAAAGAAAGGCGATTAGTTTACGACCTTCTCTGACGATGAAACGCACAACAAATGAACCGTCCCACACCAGATTACTGTGCTTTCTCTGTTTTATTCCTATGAGACTGTTGACAGTGCATCTCCCCTCTCCTCTCCCTCCTCATATGTTCATCACAGTTTACATCAGGCCGTTCTACAAAGCAGTTGTGTGTGTGTGTGTGTGTGTGTGTGTGTGTGTGTGTGTGTACTCTCCTTACCCATCAGTGTGTGTGTGTGTTAACACAGTCATGGTGAGCGAAGTGTGACGTTGGGCGAGCCGTGCATCTGTGCGCCTTATTGTCCAACGTCCAGACCGAATGGCAAATAAAGGGAAAGACCAGAGAAAAACAAGTACCAGGTTTTTGGGGTGTTTTTATCGTTTGGGAGCAACTTTGACCGTGAAGCACTTCGTACTAACATCAAGCTTTTTTATGGCTAGAAGTTTTGTCTATCAAGTTCCAATACGAAACGTTTCAGTACCAAAACTGAAACTATTTCTATTTAACAAAACCTTTCAAATGCCTCAGTGTTCACTAAAGAACTACAGTCTAAAATTACCAAAAGTGTTGAGCTTCAAGGTGGATTCTTGCCCTTGAAAACAGCAGATGGACAAAAAAAAAAGTCTTAACACAAGGTTCAATTTACTTGTTTCCGAAGATGGGAGCCATCCGCTGAGGAAGGTCATGAGATGCGGTCGAAAGCCACGAAAAACAACAAGTGCATTGAGAATTTTTTTGTCAGGCTACAAATCTATAACTCAGATCAGGAAATATCTGATCAAAATATGAGCAAACAAGAATCTGTGCCAATTAGTTATAAGCCAACTTTTGGGTTGCCAGGTTGTGAAAAATCTCTCTGGCTATTCTCCAGCAGGACGCTGTTTTCTTCTTCTAACTAGCTCTTTAACCCATCAGGAAGACGTCTGATGGACCATTTAATGACCTTTTACCTGCTGTTAGAAAGTCAGTAATAATGGGTGATGGGTCTAACATTCAAATAAATCACAAATCTTAATAAAGTTATTAATAAAGGGTGAAGTGTTTCCCACTTTGTAATAAGCCGTCAGCAAAAGTTGGCAAGTCGTCTGCAGACGATAAGTTGGATGGACTTTGGTCCAGGTGCTCTGCAGCTTTGTTTTCCGGAAGGTTAGTGGTCAAATGCGCCATTGAGGCTTTTTTTTCTGATGAATTACAGAATGAGGCTGGTGTTGTTTTTCTTGTCGCCATTGAAAGAACAAAACCACCAAACAACGTGTCCGTCCGTCTGTCAGTACTTTCTCACTTCCCCACCCTGTCTGTGGCTCTCAGCTCCAAGCCCATTGGTTCCTATTGAAGATGTAAATCTTTAAAAACAGGTTACGAATAAATAATTTCATATTTAAAAAAAGGCTCAGTAATTTCCCTAAAACAGCTGCTCAAACGTCACCCAGTGCAACAGTGTGTGTTTTTAATAGTTTTTGGACAACAGTGGAGCTCTACAGCACAGAGGAAGAAGATCTATCAGACTTTGGATTCAGTAGGATACATTCACCATTGATTTTGCCTTTTTTTTCCTTTTGAAATTGGGATTTGTTGACAATAAGACAAATATAGAATATGATCAGACGTATCTTTAAATGAATCAGGCAGCTATTGTGCTGTGCAACAGGAGTGCACTGTGTTTGTGGGAATTGTTGCAGAGTTGCCCTTTTTAAAGCTTTAAAAAAGCGCAGGTCATCTGTGGGTAGACAGATTCAGTTACGTGTGCTTCTGCTGCTTCCCTCCCTCCAGTAAAGCATGGACACATTTCCCTCTGAGGATAATGGACCTCTCTCTTAATCTCATGCCAAACGTGCTCCCTGTCATCTCCACATGCAGGAGGCTCAAATAGGAACCAGATTTCTCCTCTCGACTGTTTGATTCAGGATTGTATACAACCTGCTGAGGGCGGCTCGCTCCGGCCCGATAAAGACCAGCAGCAGGCTTGGATTGTTCTTTCCTCTGATTCCCATGTTGTCTACCTGCAGACAACTTTGTCCTAGTGGGAAGTTTTGATATCAAATGGGGGAAAAGTCTCTCTACTTTAATCCTGTTTTCATTTAGCTGAAGTTTCTCTGTGGTGGAAAATAGCATCCAGGCTTACAAGAGTGACATTCAGTTCAATTGTGTGCGTACGTGTGCGCACTATAGTAGGTCTGTGTTTGGTGTGTGAATGCCAGAGCATCTGTGAGTGTATGTTTATGTGTGTTTGCACAAGACATCTGCTATGTCAATAAGCCGAGGTTTTCTTTGTGGGCGTGTCGCCTGCTGCAAGTGTCAAACTGGAGTCCAGAGTTTACATCATACTCTGCGGTCAGTCGCCTGACTACTCGCCACTCTGTTAACCCTTCTGGTGCAATTTAAGCTTTCAATAGCTCTTCATTTATGCATGGATTACTTATTAAATGTAGAAATAAGTGGACAAAACCTGCCATAAGTACAGATTTTACTTTTTGAAATGTTATCTCATTTTCGACAGTGATACCAAAATGAAAATAATAATTAGAGCTGAATTTCTGCTGGAAATACCTGTTAAACAAATGTCAGATGTAATAAATCAGACAAATATCCCTTCAAAAATGTAAAAATTCCTTATTCATCCTGTAATCTGTATACATACGCTGTAATATACACTTGTAGTTCCTTAATATCTGATTTTAATGTCTCCGATTTCTCAGAATTGCAAGTTTAGGGGCAAGTAGCTTAAATGAATGAAATTGTGCATTATATACTGTATATTGCATTTTATAGATGTGAAAATTACCACTGAGCGACTCTACACCTGTCAGTGATGGCGCAAGATGATGATGATGATGATGATGATGATGGCCTGTTCTATAGGGAGTAGTGCTAAGATCAGCATGCTAACATGCTCACAATGACAATGCTAACATGCAGATGTTTAGCAGGTATAGCGAATGTTAGGAAGATAAGTAAGATGATGAACGTGGTAAACATTATACCTGCTAAACATTAGCATATTAGCATCGTTATTGTGAACATGTACAGCCTCACAGAGCTGCTAGCATGGCTGTAGACTCTTAGTTTTGTTTTTTTCATCCGGATAGACAGAAGAGTATTTGAGGATTCTGGAAATACTTTTAAAATGTTGGTAAATTCGAGGAATTTTTCAGAAAAACAGAGGTTTAGCTCTGTACCTTGACTGTAATGGTAATACATGAGGCACAAACTGGGGCTCCATAAAACCGGCCTCAATAAACATGTTTAGTTTAGTAAAATTAGTACAACTAAGTCCTTTTAAAAGCCTTAATCGTTAACGCAAGAGCTTAACATTTTTTAGGGCTTCACTTTGTTCTTTTAGGGGTCAAATTAAATTGTTTTACCACTTAAAGTGACTTATTCCATCGAAGGGCTAAGGGAGGTTTAGGGATTCTTTCTCCTAATAAATGTGAATAAAAAGTTTGTTTGGCTGCTGCTGCTGCTGCTGCTGCTGCTAAAAACCTCTGCAGACTTTTTGGAGCATCCTGCCACCGACAGCTGAAATGTCTGTGTGTCTGTTTTCGGACTCACACACACACACACACACACACACGGTACATTTGTCGAGCTCTCCGGCAGCAGATTTCTGTGTGTTTGGCAGGGAAACGAACAACGCGCCAAACAGTGATTTATGGTTGTGCATATTTGTGTTCATGCAACACTATCCTTCCTTCCTCCCTTCCTCCCCCCCTCCTCCAGTCGACATACGAGAGATCCGGGAGCTGCGGTTGGGGAAGGGCTCCCGTGATTTTGAGCGTTACCCGGAGGAGGCCCGGAAACTGGACTCCACCCACTGCTTCATCGTGCTGTACGGCCTGGAGTTTCGCCTCAGGACGCTCAGTGTGGCTGGTCAGTGTGTGTGTGTGTACTTCACAGTTGCTGTTTGTTACATTTGGAGATTTTCTCCACAGTACTAGAGGTTAAAGGTCACACTACATCCCTATTTGGTTCAGTCCTAGCTGCTTTATTCACTCTCACTTTTAAAAAATGCTTTTAAAAAGTTTATTTAAAGGACAAATTTGAGTGTAATGTTTTGTAGTTCATCTTTTCTCTCTAATAATAACATGTAGTCGAGCTTATTTCTGAGATCTTGGAACACAGTAACATCTCTGTTGTGGGTCAAGTGAGCAGTGAAACAATCAGTTAACCAAACATCACAGTTTACAGATCGACTTTGTACTTGCCGTTTTGTGTCCACACAGTTTTCCTGTGGGATGAGGGATTATTAGTCATTTCAGGTGCGCTCCCTGTTGGTTTTACCTCCAAATAAAGTGGTTTAGATAATCTTGATAAACTGTTCTTAATATTACCCTTATTTCCAATATGTCTGCCATGTCTGACTTTGTCTCCAGATCTCATTTATTACTTTCAATGAGTTCAATGTTATCATAACATAAAAAGTAACGGACAAAACTACTAAAATAAGACCTAAGGTGCAATACATTGGAATTGGCCTTTAAATAAACATATATTTTAGTTGCTTGTTCCCTAAACTTGCAATCTGAAATGTGAAGGATTATCTTTCTTCCTCGTGTCATCTGTCTTTGTGTCTCTGCAGCGTTCAGTGAGGAGGAGGTCAACATGTGGATCACCGGTCTCAACTGGCTGATGACTGACACTCAGAGAGCGCCCGCACCACAACAGATTGACAGGTGTGTGTTGACGTGTACGACTGTCGTATATATTCGTGCACTTAAAGGAATTCTCCACTGCCAATCTTATCTGTTGAGTATCAAAAACTCTCCCCATGCAGGCTTGAAAGCGAGCTCTGAATAGTAGCTTGCTCCTATAACTGAAACAATTAGTCAATTATTTGAGTAGTTGATCTTTTAGATCTTACAGTCTTATTCCTATCTTATGTGCTTTCTTTCTTGGTTTTATTATTGCTATTACCTGCACCGGGACCCGAGTACCTAATTTCATTCCCTTTCATGATTTGAAATAATCAACTAAGTCATTTCTTTAAGCAACAACGGCAAACAAAAACAGCAGTTACAGCTACTTTAACATGAATATTTGCTGGTTTTCTCAGTCTTCTATGATTGTAAACTGAATATCTTTGAGTTTTGGACTGAAAACAAAACACAAGACACTTTTCTGACCAAACAATTAATCGAATAATCAAGAAATTCAATTAACGTCTTGCTTTTCCCCATTATTCGCCCTTTTGTGTCCAAACATACCTTCTTTGGTTGTGACCAAAAAGTCTTGGGTTTCGTCAATCCAAAGAACATTGTTCCAAAAACCTTCAGGTGTCTGAAGGTTTTCTTTTGCATACTTCACACGCTTCATTTTGCGTTGAAGTCGTACGAAAGGCTTTTTTCTTGCAGCTCTGCCATGTAGGTCTTTGTTGTTTAAAATACGTCGTATTGTCCTGTTTTTTGCAGCGACGTGTGGGTTCTTCTAAGCATTTCCCACCCGGTCTCGGGCCATTTATCTGACATTTTTCTTGGTCTTCCACATCTTGCCTCGACTTCAGCTGTTCCCGTTATCTTCCATTGTCTGATCACGTTTCTGACAGTGGAAATGGGTCGTTTGAAACGTTATTGTTGCCTTCTCCTTGTTGGTGGAAGTGGACTATCTTGATTCTGACATCCTTGGACAGCTGTTAAGAGGAACCCATGGTAATCAGGGTGTTATGATTTTGAAAAGACTATTCCTTAAATCATCCGAGTGTCCATTTAAAGAGACATTGTCACTGAAAACACTTGAAATGGACCTCTGAGTTTATATTGTCAAAGTTAGAAATGTGGTGATTAGTTTTATGGGGTTAAGTCATTAACATGCATCACTGAAATACTTATTTGTGTTTGAAAAGCACTTCACAGTTTCCCACACCCCCCCTGTATGTGTGATCGTGATATCTGGTGGCATCAAAAGGAGAAGCAACCTGGACGGGAAAGGGAGGAGAGGACAAATATTTGTTTTGGGATGAAAATATTTACTCCAGATGAATGTGCGGAGGCAGTTTTGGCTTCTGTGGTGCGAGCAGGAGAACAGAGAGAGGTTTGTTGTTGGGCATAATGTGAGCAGTATAATGTTTGGAAATGGTCAGAGGAAATGAAATAGCTAATTTTGTCTGTTTATGACGGTTGTGTAAACTGTTTGGGGAGCAGATTCATCAGCTGAATGTGATTTTTGACAAATACAGACAGGCCGCAGTTCAAACTCAGTATCTTGTTGAATCTGAGCTCTCCTCACTTTTTGTGTAAGGAAATATAAACTGTAATGATACTTCGGCTATTGTGCATATTATTTTTCCACTTTACAAAAAAGGATAAAAATGTATATGGACATGTTTATAGAAACTGTCTAAGCTTCAAGCCTCTAGGTGGGTGTTTACCATGGCAGTGGTTTACTTGATGTGCTGTCAACTTTGGGGGTGCGCTACTGACTGGAGAACGTCATAATCGTATACTATGAATGTTGATACAAGGCGTTGTTAGCATTAGCTATATCAGCAATTAGTTATTTAAGCTGTCTGTCCCTTTACAACATTCAATATTCGGGAGGACCCATCAGGCTATTTATTTTTATTCCACTCAGAAAGTGGAAGCTAGTTAGCCTAGCTTGCTAACGTTGCTAACTTTGCTCCTGCACATTCAGTTTTCATCCTGCATTATAGAAAGGAGGTTGTCTAGCTAGT